>JARYHS010010152.1:0-14907 GCA_031002005.1 Vandiemenella viatica
CATTTGTGAAAACAAACTTGCGTACAGACCCCTGGGGTATCCCATAAAAAATTGCAGCAGGGAAGGTAAAACCCCCAACTACACTGTCTACTGTACAGAAACAAGATAAAACCATGACTACGAGCTGGAAATCTACTTCAGAAGTGTTACTCCAGGAACTCCTTCCAGATGATAAAATGGAAGATGACGAGATGGAGCACAGAGCGCTCCGTCTGGAAATTGACCAACATAGGCAAAGTACCACCGACACTCCTGATATTAGCATCTTGGAGGTAGTACAAGCAATTAATGCCTTGTCCAGGAATAAAGCTCCGGGTCCGGATGGTATTCCAGCTGAAGTAGTACAAGAACTGGTAGTGCCAGTAGCCCCCACTCTGTGTAAGTTCTATAATGCATGCCTGCATCAGGGAAGAGTACCAAACATCTGGAAGCAGAGTGAGATATTAATCATCAAGAAAGGAGATGACAAGGATCCAAAATTACCTAAATCATATCGACCCATCTGCTTGCTAAACGTGCTGGGAAAAATACAAGAAAAGGTGCTGTGCAAGAGGTTACAAGAACATTGGGAGAAGGAAGGGATGAATCCAAACCAATATGGATTCAGAGCGGGGAGATCTACAGAAGATGGAATCAACCGGACAATGAATCTGATACAGAACTCAAATCAGAATTACGTGATAGGGGTTCTTGTCGATATATCTGGGGCATTTGATAATCTATGGTGGCCTGCACTTTTTGCACGGCTTAAGGAACTTAATTGTCCAAAGAACTTGTATAACACCTTTAAAGATTACTGTAAGAACAGATATGTTAAACTTAGGTGTCCTGGAGTATCCATTGATAAAAAACTAATAAAGGGTTGCCCACAGGGATCCATATTTGGTCCGATATTTTGGAACATTGGGCTAGAACCGGGAATGGCAAGGCTGCAAAGAATGCCGGAACTCCTGAGACTTGTTGCATTTGCAGATGACCTATTCTTAATTATAGAGGGTAAAACCAGAGCCGAAATTGAGGCTAAAAGCGCAAAGGTTCTGCGTGAACTCAGTCGATGGTGCAGACAAGTCAAACTAAGATTAGCACCTTAAAAAACCTGTTATATGTTACTGAAAGGCAGATTACAGAGCAATCCAACCATTAAAATAGACGGAGTTACAATAAGAAGAAGTCCCTTCAGTCGATACCTTGGTGTGAAATTAGACGAAAGTCTAAATTTTATGGCCCATATGGAGGAAGCATGTGGGAGAGCCACCTGTCATGAATAAATTAATCAGTATGGGACAAAGGCGTTTCCAACTTTCACCGCTTGTTATTCGAATGTACCACAATACAATATTAACTTCAATTGTAGGGTATGCAGCCAGCGTCTGGGCTAAACACCTCAGAAAAGTAAAACCTAGCAAACTTTTTTTTTTTTTTTTTTTTTTTTGGTAACAGTTTAACGTCCCTTTTTAACAACATGGTCTTTAGAGACGGGAAAGGATGGGGGCAAGGAATGGGAAGGAATTCGGCCATGGCCTTTTGAAGGAAGCATCCCGGCATTCACCTGGAGTGATTTGGGGGAAACCATGGAAAACCCAAATCTGGATGCCCGGACGGGGATAGCAAACTTTTGAGGAGGCCACAGCGAAGTATTCTAATCAGGCTGAGTGGTGCTTACAAAACAACACCAACTGATGCCCTTACCGTGGCACTGGGGGTGTGGCCTCTGGACTTGGAAGTTCGCAAGCGGGGAGCATTATACTGGCTCAGGAAAGGGAATCCGGAACAGGTAGAGAAAATCACGGAAGCACCAGCAACAACAGCTGCAGAAATAAACAAATTGTTATTGGAAGAATGGCAGCAAAGGTGGAATGATAGCACAACAGGAAGAAGGACATATGATATATTTCCAAGTGTCTGTGAAAGGCTCAAAATGTCGCATCTTCTCCCATCGCCTGGGCTGGTACATTACATAACAGGTCATGGCCCTTACAACAGTGAATTGCAAAGAAGAGGAGTAGTGGACAATGGTAGCTGTGACTGCGGAAGCGAGGGCACTCCGGAACATGTTGTATGGGAGTGTATTTCAACAGCGGAACAAAGAACCCCATATCAGCAAATATTACAGGGCAGGCGAATTTTTGACATATTGCGTGACCAGGAATTGTGGTACTATCTTGATGAAGCTTGCAATCTGGCCTCACAAGCAGCCAAAGAAAGGTTCTTGGCACTTAGAAACCGTTTCAACCGACAGCGACCAGCGACCGAGCAGTGATAATTCCCGAATAAAGAAACTCCCGATGGGTCGAAGGAGGACGCCTCTACTTCCAGAAGTCATCTCCTGAGGGAGGTAAGTTACTCCGAAGTGGCCGTGCCGGGAGTAAATATGTAAAAGTGTCGTAAATATACAAAGTGAGAAACAGTGGGACAACAGTGAAATAAGTGATTTGTGTATGTGAAAGTTTCTTTGTTTAATTATATATAGTAGTATTGTGTGTGAATGTATGTTATTCAAATTACTAATTTACAGTATATATGTATATATCAAAAAACACTGACACATATCATATACATTCTTACACATTGTTAATTTAATTATGTAACAAATTTTTGTGAAATTTGATAAGTTTATGCGTTACTAACTTGTCTTACATCCTGAACAATATTTAGCTATTAGCTGCAAACTATAATTTTATCTTATGTACCTCTTGTAATATATTGGAAATATGGGCCCAGAGTAGAAACTAGTTGCTGGGCTATTATGTACCAGGATATAAAAATAAAAAAAAAATAAAAAAAAATAGATCCCTTCCTCTAAAATGACATGAGATTTTTGACGGAGACCCCGCTTACTAATCGACCTCGAAACTTTTGGTGACTTTTTTTTGGGTCTCATGCTTCCAAGGGCAGTTACACACTTCGCCCCCCCCCCATAAGGTCGGCTTTTGGATGAAATACCCAGTAGTGTGGATTTGCGGAAGCGCGCTCAAAAGATACATTGTATCAATCTATTGTTCTATTGTTCTCCCCCCCCTCCCACCTGTCAATCATTTTCACACCTATTGTTCTCTCCCCTCCCACTTGAGGAACCACTTGACTTGAGGGCCACTTGACTAACCACTTGACTTGAGGGCCACTTGACTAACCTCAGTTACACCCCTATTGTCCTTGACCACGCCCCCCTCTAGCCGCACCAGGTGTGACGCAGCCGTTGCCAGACACTTGAACGACCAACTGCACTTTCGGACAGATGTCGACATGCCGCTCCTTTTTCGAACGAGGAATTCGCGGAGGTATTTGCCAGTGCGTGCCGAGGCCAAATAACAGGTACATGCCGAGGCAAATAACAGGTACATGCCGAGGCAAAATAACAGGTACATGCTGCGGCGGTGGGGGCGGGCGCCGCCACGTGGTTCGCCGTCGGGTTGGCCATGTTGTCTATACACACACACACATCGCGCGGCAAGCGGCGGTTGAACCGAGGCAACTGCCGCGGCAAGCGGCGGCTGAACCGCGGCAAGTTGCCGCGGTGCGGCAACATGCCGCGGCTGAGTCCCGCTGCAGGAGTGACGTTGCGTCCGCACGGCGCCGCGGCGCAGCTCGTCGCTGCGGTTGCAGCACCTTCGGCGGCTGCATCCGTGCGGCAGCCGTCAAACGCGACAGCCACAAACACCGCAGGACTCCAGCCACGGACGGGACAGCGAGCAGACGTGTTGGAACCTCGGATTCTATTGTTCTTTTGTTAGAACACTGCGGTGACCAACTGTTCTCCCTAACTCCAGTTTCATCGTATGGAGTGTTATGCCTCTTCAGTCGTCTAACATCGTGATCTTTACAGGCGACAGAGGATTGAACGAAGGAACGGGAGAGAATTCAACTATGGTCCTTTGCGGGAACCACCCCGGCATTCACCTGGAGCGATTGCGGAAAAATCTTGTAAAATCGAAACGTGGTTGGCCGGACGGGTATTTCAAACCGCGTCGTCCTAAGTTCCAGACCAGTACAACCTGTATCAATCCAAATGCGTAATTCGCCCGGAGTGTTTTGAGGAAAACGAGAATATGGATGCTCAGACGGGGGTTCGAACCAGAGCCAACCTCAGCTTCACCACCCTAGTACCAGCTGTCGATTTTATTGCACTTTTGCCAGGCTATATTCGCCTGGAGTGATTTGAGGAAACGAGAATATGGATGCTCAGACGGGGATTCGAACCAGCGATCGTTGTTTGACGGCATTCAATGGACGGGAATAGGCAATATACTTTATATTGAGCGCTTAATAAAATGCGATTTAAACCAATGAGGTTTCTTTCTTAAGTTAGGAATTAATGTCTTTAAACATACGACGAACGAGAATATGGATGCTCAGACGGGGATTCGAACCAGCGATCGTTGTTTGACGGCATTCAATGGACGGGAATAAGCAATATACTTTATATTGAGCGCTTAATAAAATGCGATTTAAACCAATGAGGTTTCTTTCTTAAGTTAGGAATTAATGTCTTTAAACATACGACGAACGAGAATATGGATGCTAAGACGGGGATTCGAACCAGCGATCGTTGTTTGACGGCATTCAATGGACGGGAATAAGCAATATACTTTATATTGAGCGCTTAATAAAATGCGATTAAACCAATGAGGTTTCTTTCTTAAGTTAGGAATTAATGTCTTTAAACATACGACGAAAACACATTTCTGAAAGCTCATTTAACGTAATATTAAGCACATCATTTCTACCCCAATCACACTAAGTACGATGATAAAATTCATATAGCGTTGATTGTAAAAAACTGAAGTTTCTATTTATCTAAAAATACTTTTTAAAAAACTGCTATTTCTGATAGTTGATAACAAATTTCGCTCGCTGAGCCAGAGGCTGATCCCCCAAGGAGGGCCGAGTCTAACACAATGCTCCCTTTTGTTATCGCCACTCGAACGCGCAAGCTGCACAGCCTATAACTCAACTTCATTTCGCGTAATATTAAGCTTTTAATTTCTACTCTTGGCATAAAGCGAGAAAAAAAATGTTTATATCATGATAATTCTATGAAAATAACCTTTCCAATTAAACTATAATATTTTTTAAAAACTTGTACTTCTGATAGTTGATCTTAAATTTGGGGCTCTGAGCCACGCTTTGTATTGCTGGGGGGGTGAGGTTTCTATAGCGTATTGTATGTACCGTTGCTGCGGGGCGTTAATTGTGCGCGCTAAGAGTGGCTGTTTAGAAAATTAAACTCCGCAAACAACACAGTAGCGTTCACGGAGCGTCGTTGATGGTTGTACGTAGAGCTTGAATCGAAAATTTACTGCCGCTTGCTGCATTGTAATAAATTATTTAGGTGGAATATACCGATTCCACTAGGATCATCCTGTACTAAGAAATGTACCCAGGACGGCTGCAGAGGTGTTTCCTAGCGACCAAGACTTACTAACTGCGATAAGTTCGGCGAAAGACGTTTGTGACGGTGAGTATTTTGGACAAAGTTTTGTGCATATTCTTACGACTCAGACCGAGCGTGGTGGGTGAGCGGTTAACTCTCTGGCCTCACATTCGGGAGGACGCGGGTTCGAATCCCCGTCCAGGCATCCATCGCGCGCTAGTGATAACAAACAAGTATCTGTGCATGCGAAGTAAATAAATATGGAGTCACGTTTATAGTGCGATACACTGAATGTCAATTGTGGATAGGAACGGAGCTCAGTTTCCTTATTTCACCTGTATAATGTTGTGGAAAAGCCTTGTAAAATCGAAGGGTGTTATGTCTCTTCAGTCGTCTCTCATCGTGAACTTTACAGGCGACAGAGGATTGAACGAAGGAACGGGGGGGAATTCGACTATGGTCCTTTGTGGGAACCATCCCGGCATTCACCTCAAGCGGTTGCGGAAAAACCTTGTAAAATCGAAACTTGGTTGACCGGACGAAACCGCATCGTCCTAGGTTCCAGACCAGTACAACCTGCATCAACTCGTTAGAAGTGGGAAAGGACCGGGGAGCAAGTAACTGGAAGAAATTCGGCAGTGACCTTTTGAACAAACCAAGGCGAAAATTCAGATGTGGGTGCCCGGACAAGGATTCGAAACCGCATCTTCCCGAATGCGAATCTCATGTGTATTAGCGTCGACCATCAAACTAAGGGATCACCGTCGTAAGTGGATAAATTATTAGCGTACCAGTATGGCTTTACACCCTCGCCAACATCGATATCATTAGAGGCGGGATAGGATTGATGCAGGGAACGGTCACCTGGAGTGATTTGGGGAAACCATGGAAAACCAGAATATGGATGCTCAGACGGAGATTCGAACCAGCGCCCTTCTGAATGCATGGTCAGAACGTTAACACTCACCCACCACGCTCGGTAATTTTCGTGGGCAATACTGAAAAATATCTATTCTGAGAAGTAATTTTTTGCATGGTGCTTCGATAATCATGAAATTTCCAAACATCTGAAATGACTGGTTACGCAGATATTGCTGCCACCAGAGACACAGGGAAATAGTGTGAACTTTGACAAACATCCTTAGCTGGGACGCTGCATGTTAGAGACTAATACAGTAACTCTAATCAACTACACAATCTTGCTACTTATCCCGTTTCTTTGGCAGAGGCATATTGCATACTGTACGGATATTGAGTGACAAGACTTACTAACTGCGATAAGTTCGGCGAAAGACGTTTGTGGCGGCGAGTGTTTTGGACAAAGTATTGTGCGTATTCTTACGGCTCATACTGAGCGTGGTGGGTGAGCGGTTAACTCTCTGGCCTCACATTCGGAGGACGCGGGTTCGAACCCCCGTCCAGGCATCCAAATTTGGGTTTTTAATGGTTTACCTAATCATTCCAAGCGAATGCCGGTGTGTTTCCTTCAAAAAGGCGTCGGGAGGACGTGGGTTTGAATCCCTGCCCCGACCATCAAGATTTCGGCTTTCCATGCTTTTTATGAAATTACTGCATTCGGTGCTTAAGCCATCTGACGGGAAAGTGAAAAGCCCTCAACCTGACCTTCACATCTTTCACAACTTGCGTCGTAATGTAGTACGCCTTAACACTTCCGTTGTTCGGTTTCAAGTTTAAACTGTAGGTTCTCTACACCCTGTTAAGTTCAAGTAGGCTAGGATAGAGGCGGAATGCGCAGGCAATATAAAACCCTGGTCATAATGACCAAACGAGCCATTACTCCGTACTTCAGGTGAATGTTGGGTTGGGTCCTTCAAAAGACCATGCCTGAATTCCATTCCGATCCTTGCACCAGTCCTATCACACTTCGTAATCGGTAAAGATCTGGCCTAGCATTTGGGAGGGCGTGGGCTCGAATCCAGTCCGGGCATCCAGATTTGAGTTTTCCATGGTTTCCCCAAATAACTCGAGGCGAATGACGGGGATGATTTTTCTTCATTTGCCATGGCCGAATTCCCCCACCGTTCCCTCGTCCACTGTCCTGTCCCACCTCTAAAGGTTTCGATGTCGACGAGGTGTAGAACCCTAAAAAAAAAAAAGAAAACCCACGACCACCAACTCCAGATGAATGTCGAGTTATTCATTCAAAATACCATGCCCGAATTCCTTCCCAGTCCTTGCCGCCAGTCCATACAATTATGGCCATTACATTCTCGCAATCACCATAGAGGGGGAATGCGCAGGCAATAAAAAACCCTGGTCATAATGACCAAAACGAGCCATTACTCCGTACTTCAGGTGAATTGTTGGGTTGGGTCCTTCAAAAGACCATGCCTGAATTCCATTCCGATCCTTGCACCAGTCCCTATCACACTCGTGATCGGTAAAGATCTGGCCTAGCATTTGGGAGGGCGTGGGCTCGAATCCCAGTCCGGGCATCCAGATTTGAGGTTTCCATGGTTTCCCAAATACTCGAGGCGAATGACGGGGTGATTTCTTCATTTGCCATGGCCGAATTCCCCACCGTTCCTCGTCCACTGTCCTTTCCCACCTCTAAAGGCTTCGATGTCGCGAGGCGTAGAACCCTAAAAAAAGAAACCCACGACCACCAAACTCCAGATGAATGTCGAGTTATTCATTCAAAATACCATGCCCGAATTCCTTCCCAGTCCTTGCCGCCAGTCCATACAATTATGGCCATTACATTCTCGCAATCACCATAGAGGGGGAATGCGCAGGCAATAAAAAACCCTGGTCATAATGACCAAACGAGCCATTACTCCGTACTTCAGGTGAATGTTGGGTTGGTTCCTTCAAAAGACCATGCCTGAATTCGATCCCGATCCTTGCACCAGTCCTATCACACCTCGTGATCGGTAAAGATCTGGCCTAGCATTTTGGGAGGGCGTGGGCTCGAATCCCAGTCCGGGCATCCAGATTTGAGTTTTCCATGGTTTCCCCAAATAACTCGAGGCGAATGACGGGGTGATTTCTTCATTTGACATGGCCGAATTCCCCACCGTTCGTCGTCCACTGTCCTTTCCCACCTCTAAAGGCTTCGATGTCGACGAGGCGTAGAACCATAAAAAAAGAAAACCACGACCACCAACTCCAGATGAATGTCGAGTTATTCATTCAAAATACCATGCCCGAATTCCTTCCCAGTCCTTGCCGCCAGTCCATACAATTATGGCCTTTACATTCTCGCAATCACCAAATTTTAGTGCCAATCGATTTACAGTAGACCTATCAACGGTATTGTCGGTATAAACAGCCTTGAAACGACGATGAATCGCAGTAGGAATCACTTTGTCAGCAGTTAAAAATTCGATAACAGCACGATGTTTAACTCACGTTGACACAACACTAGAACAGTTCTCCATAATTCCGGACAACGAATCCTTACTTCTCAGTACTTTCAAATAAAATGTAATGCCGCTTGGTATGTATGGTCTGGCGTTAGAGTTTTTCAGTCGTAACAGCCTTACATAAGGACAGGACTGAACACGTTTACCCCCACCACCACGGACTAGGCCTGATTACTACCCAAATGGACTGCTAGTGCCAGTGTACAGAGATGGCCAGCCCGGTACTGATGTTTTTTTTTACCCCCACCACCCCGGACTAGACCTGATTACTACCCAAATGGACTGCTAGTGCCAGTGTACAGAGATGGCCAGCCCGGTACTGTTGTTTTCGTCTGTGTATCAGCTCAATGCTGGTGATTCTAAGCGTTTGACGATAGGTTTATCGTCCAAACACGAATTTGAGCCAGTAGTAGTGCTCGAAAAAGTTGGATACCGCACCAAGGTTATACTAACGTATGAAGAATGGGTCGTGCTGACTCAAGTATTGGATGTAGTGTCAGATTTGTTCTACACAGGCAGCTCCCAGACAAACATTCCACTTGGTGAGAACGCCGTCTCCTTCCGTACGATTGCCAGGACGAAAACTGTATGTTTTTACCCAAATGTTGACCCCACCAGCGGCATCTTCTTCAGCGATTCAACTTGGAAGAACCTCATCGACGCGCAGCCTGCAGTGTCCAGCGCCTTGACCGTCAAGAAGAGGTGGGGATACCTAGTTGCAAGATACTACACAGAATTTGTGGACATTTTATCTAGTAAAGTGCTACGAGACTATCATATGGCAACAGTGCAAAAACTGGTTGATATGCATATTCGTGATGTTTATGTGACTCAATTGGCCCCCAGTTCGTCACTGGACTATAATCTACTAAAATATGAACTTATTGCATATAAAAATTTACTTGTATTACCTGTTATTAACAATGTAGTAATTAAGAATTATAACCCAGGATACTACATTGATGTGAACAGTGTGAATAAAATACACATACTAAGTTATTCAATTTGTTTTATTTTATCCACTTTCCATTAATAAAACCCTTTACAGAGTTATTTTTATGAGTTCTGTAGTGGCGTGACGCTTCATCACTTACATACTGGTCTGAAGAGCGAATTGTAATAGACGCCAACATTCGAAAAGACATAAATTTGTTGGATATAAGTACGTATGCGGCTGTTTCTATGAATATCATAAAAAAACAGTGTGAAAATGTACAAAATCAAGAAATTTGGTCATATATAACAAAAATCGGTAAAAATGTAAATTTCGTCCATGAATGAAGTCAATGGTTGACATAAAAATCACACCTGCGTGTATCACAATATCGTTCATATAATGTGTGTGGATTACAGAAATACGTGTTATATGGGGGAAAAAAGTGTAATGGCAGTCACCAGATAAACTAAAATGTGTTGTTTTTTTTTTCAGTAATAAATATTTTCAGATGAATAACGAAACTTGGTAGAGTTCTCCAGAGTCAACACACACGTCACGTAACCATCATGATAGACGTGTCAGTGGAAGTGCATCGGATGCTGCATTCACATGTGTATATGGAGTACTCTTTAAATTTCCTCCACAAAAGACGTAAATTGTATGAATTACATGTTTGCTCACTCTTTATTTTCATAACAATAATATGCAGAGTCTAAACACACATAACGTTACCAACATTATAGACACGTCAGAGGAAGTGCACAGGGTGATAACTATATATACTAGCCTAGTGTTTGTACCAAACGAGGTGAAACAACGTATATGTGTGCAGAAACTGACTTAACGCAGTTACACGGAAGGCAGTCTGCGTTTAAAGACAATGGCTCTCACTCTCTCTCTCACATACACGCATAACGTTACCATCAATATAGACACGTCAGAGGAAGTGCACAGTCGGAACAAGATCGTGAAAACAGGTAAAACATCACCGCAATTATACCACTTCACTATACGAAAGATGTCATCGGTTTACATGGTTAGAAGGTGTCCATCATGCCATACGATGTGTATTGAGTGCATCCACCAAAATAGAAAAAAAAACGTGCGACATGATGCGGTGTTCCATCATAAATGAAACTCATTCTGTTCACGGCCCGATATGACATCGGACAACTTGAGTAGTACATACCTGTCGAAAGTCACACTAAAGTACTGAAGTTGAACTAACCAGAGCATGCAGAAGATGAGAACATCACAAGTTTCATTAAACAACACGACCCTCCACAAGACCGAAACATAATGGGCTCAATACCAGATGAAACATAAATTATGTTAGATATCAGTTAGTAAGTGCCACTTTCGATGAATTTCATTTAAAAAGTGCAAAAATAGATAAAAATTCGGGAATACTGGTCAAATATAGCAAAATATTGGTTAAAAACTTATGGCACTTTCTGAGACAGAACTTATGCTAAAGTCTGGTTAATACAGAATGTTAAAATGTTTGTTATAGTTGGTTAGAGTAAATTAAGGTTAGGTTATTTCAACTCACCATCTCATGGTGCCACTGATACATGGATATCCAAAAGTGTTTGCTGAGGCGGCTTGGGCCCCACCGCGGCCTAAGAGACCGGTATTTTGCGCGGCCTAAGAAGACCGAAATTTCGCGCGCCGGTTTTCCGGATGCAACGCGTTTGTATTTTTCTATACAGCAGCAGCTTACTGTGGTCACTCAATATCCGTACAGTATGCAATATGCCTCTGCCAAAGAAACGGGATAAGTAGCAAGATTGTGTAGTTGATTAGAGTTACTGTATTAGTCTCTAACATGCAGCGTCCCAGCTAAGGATGTTTTGTCAAAGTTCACACTATTTCCCTGTGTCTCTGGTGGCAGCAATATCTGCGTAACCAGTCATTTCAGATGTTTGGAAATTTCATGATTATCGAAGCACCATGCAAAAAATTACTTCTCAGAATAGATATTTTTCAGTATTGCCCACGAAAATTACCGAGCGTGGTGGGTGAGTGTTAACGTTCTGACCATGCATTCAGAAGGGCGCTGGTTCGAATCTCCGTCTGAGCATCCATATTCTGGTTTTCCATGGTTTCCCCAAATCACTCCAGGTGACCGTTCCCTGCATCAATCCTATCCCGCCTCTAATGATATCGATGTTGGCGAGGTGTAAAGCCATACTGGTACGCTAATAATTTATCCACTTACGACGGTGATCCCTTAGTTCGTGGTCTGACGCTAATACACATGAGATTCGCATTCGGGAAGATGCGGTTTCGAATCCTTGTCCGGGCACCCACATCTGAATTTTCGCCTTGGTTTGTTCAAAAGGTCACTGCCGAATTTCTTCCAGTTACTTGCTCCCCGGTCCTTTCCCACTTCTAACGAGTTGATGCAGGTTGTACTGGTCTGGAACCTAGGACGATGCGGTTTCGTCCGGTCAACCAAGTTTCGATTTTACAAGGTTTTTCCGCAACCGCTTGAGGTGAATGCCGGGATGGTTCCCACAAAGGACCATAGTCGAATTCCCCCCCGTTCCTTCGTTCAATCCTCTGTCGCCTGTAAAGTTCACGATGAGAGACGACTGAAGAGACATATTCGATTTTACAAGGCTTTTCCACAACATTATACAGGTGAAATAAGGAAACTGAGCTCCGTTCCTATCCACAATTGACATTCAGTGTATCGCACTATAAACGTGACTCCATATTTATTTACTTCGCATGCACAGATACTTGTTTGTTATCACTAGCGCGCGATGGATGCCTGGACGGGGATTCGAACCCGCGTCCTCCCGAATGTGAGGCCAGAGAGTTAACCGCTCACCCACCACGCTCGGTCTGAGTCGTAAGAATATGCACAAAACTTTGTCCAAAATACTCACCGTCACAAACGTCTTTCGCCGAACTTATCGCAGTTAGTAAGTCTTGGTCGCTAGGAAACACCTCTGCAGCCGTCCTGGGTACATTTCTTAGTACAGGATGATCCTAGTGGAATCGGTATATTCCACCTAAATAATTTATTACAATGCAGCAGCGGCAGTAAATTTTCGATTCAAGCTCTACGTACAACCATCAACGACGCTCCGTGAACGCTACTGTGTTGTTTGCGGAGTTTAATTTTCTAAACAGCCACTCTTAGCGCGCACAATTAACGCCCCGCAGCAACGGTACATACAATACGCTATAGAAACCTCACCCCCCAGCAATACAAAGCGTGGCTCAGAGCCCCAAATTTAAGATCAACTATCAGAAGTACAAGTTTTTTAAAAAATATTATAGTTTAATTGGAAAGGTTATTTTCATAGAAGTATCATGATATAAACATTTTTTTTTTCTCGCTTTATGCCAAGAGTAGAAATTAAAAGCTTAATATTACGCGAAATGAAGTTGAGTTATAGGCTGTGCAGCTTGCGCGTTCGAGTGGCGATAACAAAAGGGAGCATTGTGTTAGACTCGGCCCTCCTTGGGGGATCAGCCTCTGGCTCAGCGAGCGAAATTTGTTATCAACTATCAGAAATAGCAGTTTTTTAAAAAGTATTTTTAGATAAATAGAAACTTCAGTTTTTTACAATCAACGCTATATGAATTTTATCATCGTACTTAGTGTGATTGGGGTAGAAATGACGTGCTTAATATTACGTTAAATGAGCTTTCAGAAATGTGTTTTCGTCGTATGTTAAAGACATTAATTCCTAACTTAAGAAAGAAACCTCATTGGTTTAAATCGCATTTTATTAAGCGCTCAATATAAAGTATATTGCTTATTCCCGTCCATTGAATGCCGTCAAACAACGATCGCTGGTTCGAATCCCCGTCTTAGCATCCATATTCTCGTTCGTCGTATGTTTAAAGACATTAATTCCTAACTTAAGAAAGAAACCTCATTGGTTTAAATCGCATTTTATTAAGCGCTCAATATAAAGTATATTGCTTATTCCCGTCCATTGAATGCCGTCAAACAACGATCGCTGGTTCGAATCCCCGTCTGAGCATCCATATTCTCGTTCGTCGTATGTTTAAAGACATTAATTCCTAACTTAAGAAAGAAACCTCATTGGTTTAAATCGCATTTTATTAAGCGCTCAATATAAAGTATATTGCCTATTCCCGTCCATTGAATGCCGTCAAACAACGATCGCTGGTTCGAATCCCCGTCTGAGCATCCATATTCTCGTTTTTCTCAAATCACTCCAGGCGAATATAGCCTGGCAAAAGTGCAATAAAATCGACAGCTGGTACTAGGGTGGTGAAGCTGAGGTTGGCTCTGGTTCGAACCCCCGTCTGAGCATCCATATTCTCGTTTTCCTCAAAACACTCCGGGCGAATTACGCATTTGGATTGATACAGGTTGTACTGGTCTGGAACTTAGGACGACGCGGTTTGAAATACCCGTCCGGCCAACCACGTTTCGATTTTACAAGATTTTTCCGCAATCGCTCCAGGTGAATGCCGGGGTGGTTCCCGCAAAGGACCATAGTTGAATTCTCTCCCGTTCCTTCGTTCAATCCTCTGTCGCCTGTAAAGATCACGATGTTAGACGACTGAAGAGGCATAACACTCCATACGATGAAACTGGAGTTAGGGAGAACAGTTGGTCACCGCAGTGTTCTAACAAAAGAACAATAGAATCCGAGGTTCCAACACGTCTGCTCGCTGTCCCGTCCGTGGCTGGAGTCCTGCGGTGTTTGTGGCTGTCGCGTTTGACGGCTGCCGCACGGATGCAGCCGCCGAAGGTGCTGCAACCACAGCGACGAGCTGCGCCGCGGCGCCGTGCGGACGCAACGTCACTCCTGCAGCGGGACTCAGCCGCGGCATGTTGCCGCACCGCGGCAACTTGCCGCGGTTCAGCCGCCGCTTGCCGCGGCAGTTGCCTCGGTTCAACCGCCGCTTGCCGCGCGATGTGTGTGTGTGTATAGACAACATGGCCACCCAACGGCGAACCACGTGGCGGCGCCCGCCCCCACCGCCACAGCATGTACCTGTTATTTTGCCTCGGCATGTACCTGTTATTTGCCTCGGCATGTACCTGTTATTTGCCTCGGCACGCACTGGCAAATACCTCCGCGAATTCCTCGTTCGAAAAAGGAGCGGCATGTCGACATCTGTCCGAAAGTGCAGTGGTCGTTCAAGTGTTGGCAACGGCTGCGTCACACCTGGTGCGGCTAGAGGGGGGCGTGGTCAAGGACAATAGGGTGTAA
>JARYHS010010153.1:0-75029 GCA_031002005.1 Vandiemenella viatica
TCTTTTATAAATTGTTATGTCTGACAGACTCGAGATTTCTCATTTATTTCTCAATAATATATCAGTTACTGTTATCGAAAGATCTTATTTCAAAACAGGCCTTGCCTTACTTTTATATCTCTCATGCTTTATCATAAGTTACAATTCAACTTAAAAAATGCTTTATTTTTTCAGTGAATCCGTTCATGCTATTTTTATTTTACTATTTATTACATTGCAACTTTTGCAACTCATCTTCCGAACTTTTTTACTGGTTTGGTTTACTTTATCTAAATTGATTTACCAATATTTTGCTCTTTCCACTGCGCCACTGTTCCACTTGCCAGAATAACACATCATCATCCGGGAATATGAATATTAAAATTTTTCTTCAGTTAAGTGATTACTTATTCCCTACAAATGTGGTAGAATGCAAAAGCCCATACTTCTCTTACTCGTTTTGAATCAGAATGCTTGCCTCTAATGATCGTATTAATTTGTTATAGCTGACTATTCTTCGTAGAGTAGACATACATCTGTCACTACCGATCTGAGCCTCCTTTCTAAAATCAATCCAGATACTCAAAATATTTCTGCATCCCCACAATTTTTCCTCAGCATAAACTGTTTTTTCTCTCATATTTTTCCACTTGTATAGCCATGTATTTAGCCTTTTAGTAATTTGGAAGCCCACGATGTCAAATTCAAGATACCACAGGAAAATGAAGATGAACTATTAATGGAAAAAATGTTTTTATCTTCAAGATATCAGTAAAAATAATCACTTGCACCCAGTTCCTTGATTGGATTTAAATCTTTCAAGACCCTACAAATTGTCAATATCCCAGTCTTTTACCAACACAATATATCCATTGTTGCCACCGAAAACCATTTCTACCTATCTCACTCTCCTATGTTAGCTTTTAATAATTTTGAAAAATGTTATCAGATAGTTTTTACATTTTCTCTCTTTACACTTAAGTGGTGTTTTATGTCATAGAAATTTCTATGTATTCTAATTACACTTCATCCTTTACTTCCTTTCACTCTTCTTGGTACTATTTAATCACAGTTTTTATATTTCTTTTACAAAACATTTATAAAACATGATACTACCGTCTAGAGGTTTCATCCTTAGCATATCCACTTTCCTTCAAGGTTAATGGACTTTCTGTTTCCCAGCACTTACCTTCCTATCAGCGTGGCCGATTTACCCTTGCTCAGCTTTGACTTCCAGATAAAAAGCATCGCCATTTTTTAATCATTACCACTATTGTTACTAGAACTTTTGTAAGATGCATAAAATATCAAAGAATTCAGCCCAAAAAAAATCGGCTTAAGAGCCTCTTTAGGAAAATTTAAATTCCTGAATCTAAGTTGAAAGTTTCAATCTTACAGACTCCTAAGTCACTTACCTCTAAACGACTGATAGCAGTAAGGTACCAACACTATGTTAGATGGTAAAATAAAGCTGGTAAAAAGTTTCCCGCATGAATATTGACCGGGAAGAGAACAGCTGAAGCTTTGAGAAAGCTGTTTCTAGCGATAACTGTCTGGGGGCAGGTCTAACGTAGTGATCTCCAACAGCTGCAATTTATCGCCACTCGTTAACATCAATGAAATTTCATACACAATTTAAATAGTATTGTCTAACATAGAGAAAAGGTATTTAACTCTATGATTGAATCAAAGGTTTCACCACAAAGAATTGTTGGTGAACTGCTGATACAGAGAAGTTTTTTTAGCTCACACCAACGAATTTTTTTATTTGTTGATTCTTGCCTTTGTTGAAAAATTAAATTCTACATATGTTTCGTATCCGTTACATGTCTCAACGTAAGACGTTTATGTCATCTGCGTTAGCTAGAATTAGTTGTCTTTATCCTTTGTCTTTATTCCTTCTGATTCATGTTCCAACTTAAGAACCTTACACTCCATAAACAAGCTATGCAGTAGTTGTGATATACCATGGTATTAATCGTTCTTAGAGCACCATACTCACATTATTCCATGTTCAGCACCGTCATAAACGTGGCACACATCGACGAAAAAGTGAAAACATTTTAAAATTATTTGTCTTACATTTAATATATAGTGTCTGGTATTTAATACAAAATGCAATAAATCATACATCATAAAACATATTTCTTTTTGGTTGCAAAAATATATTTTATCTCCTTTTTTGCACAAATAAAAAATTATTATTGTTAGTTATCATTATTTAATAAGATATTATTTTACCAATTATATTAAGTAAATAGGATAATACGCAAAATAAAAATGGTAGACAGTTGGTATATTAACGGAACGTTAAGATTTTGTTCTCAGCGTTGAGGAATCTCTTAAAGAAATTTATTTTGTAAACTTTACTTTTCATGTCTCGATTCAGTACGCGATATGGCAGTCCATATTATTAAACTTTCGGAGGACAGCTTCTTTTGTAACCGCGAACATTTCTCTTCATCTTTTAATCATTTCCCTCTTCATTTGTTCCATTCATATTCCAGCATAATGTTTTCTTTGCCAACGTTTAGAGTAGTTGTAAACATCTATACCACCGAAGATACCTTTTATATACTCACTTCGGCTCTGTTTGTTCCGTATCTCTTAGTTGTTCCGTTTACCTTAAATTTGGGCATTAGTACTTCCTAGCATTTAATATACTCAATTAATTTCTCATTTACTCCACATAAATTCCCTATCCCATAGCAAGTAAAATGTAAAATGAACCATTTATCAAAATAATTTGTTGCTGAAATGTGCATGGTATTTACTTCATTACTCCAAGCCTATCTTTTAGACACGTATACAGTTCTTTAAATTTTGTACCCTATGATTGTATAGTGAAATTAATAGCATAACTTAAACCAGCAGATTTCAATACATTTAGGATCACAAGAAACTTTTTTGGAATAATTTCTTAAAACATCATTGTTACACTCCTTCTACATGTTTCTTTGATTACGTATGCTATTTGTTTCATTTACGCCATGGCTACCATAAGCTAAGGACCATGTTTACGCAAAAAAAAAAAATATTCAACTGCAGTATTAATTTTTCCTAGTATAATTATAATTTTTACTTCTAATAATAGCATATCTTTCATCTTAATTGTTTGCTCCATACTTTTTATTCAACTCGACTTTTAAAAACTGGCCCATTTAATGAATTTTGGCATTCTGTCACCAAATACATATAAAAATTGATGTGTCACTGAAATCAGAGAAAAATAGTATTTTTGTTGTTAATTACAGTAACTAGCAACATTGGAAAAATATTGTTCTTTTTGGGGGAAGAATTTAATGGTACTAAGCAAAAGCCATGTGCCACTATGCAAATACCTGAAAACATCGATGTAATGTCACGACAATAAACAGATGTATAAATAACTGTATAAAATTTAAATTTAGAAAATAATCAGACCACTAAAGCGATTTTCGTTGGCTATGTTCGAAAAAAAATTTATGCGCCCTGTGACAGAGATCAACCACTTCCACAAATGTTCCGTGGCATTAGTGGAACTCTCTCAAATCATGTCCGTAAAGCATTTCTTGCCCGTACTTGATATTGCTGCGATAACTACTTCTCATTTTATAAGAGAGTAAGTTCTTACTTAGTCAAAATCAACAAGTACTGACAACTGTGGACACTTAACAACAAAATGGACTACAAAAAATTATATAAGATAATTAAAAAATACAATAAAAAGGGGAAATTACATAACTAATGTAGCGTGTGTTCCATCGCAAATAAATTAAATTATATTGAATTAAAAACTACATTAATGTGCAAACATCAATAACTGCCATTTCTTGGAAAGATGAATATTATGAGGAAGTTACCTTTGTCTTTCACTAACTCAATTCCACTCATTTGACACCATGTTTAAAATAGTATTACAAAAAGTTTCATTTCAGAAAAATGTATGCAGATACAACTTAAAATTTAGTACATATAGGCGTATTTTATTTAGGCGATTTCACTTTAATTATTTTTCTTTCCGATTCTCGTAATACGCTAAATATTGAATTAGTTAATATTATTTAGTAACTAAGATGAGAACATACTCCAGGTGCAAAGTATCTACACAAATGAATTTAGTAGAAAGTTGTTATTTACTAGAATGAATATGGACAGTAATAACGTGTTCTCATATTTTTTTAGTCTAACGGCATTTACATCATAACTACGTTATGAAATAATCACCAACAAAAAGTCAAATTTCATGACGATGAGTGAATTTTTGCATAGCAGACTGATAAGGTGATAATCATTTCCTCTTCCTTAGATGAATTGATCAATTATCAATCTTACTTTTCAATAAATTATAGTTAGCTCACAATTAAATTTTGGGAACTTAGTTTGAAATATATTGCTTTTTAGTTACAACTTTAACCACACTTACGAACTCCAAAAATAAGCTGTAATGCCTTATGCATTGCTTCGTTCAGAAGTATACGGAATTAGGTGAATCCTAGTCCCTACCTACGATAATTATACGAAATTATTATTCAAAATACTTCAACATTAAATTTACTGTTACATATAAAAACAATAACTATGCTTGTTAAAATATTAGTAAATGGTATTTTTGCAGGTTTTTTTTATTATGGTAATCACCTATAAAGCTAAATAATTTGGTTCCGTGTTTCCATACATCATTTCACGGAAATATGAAAATATTTATTGGTATATATACCGTCAACATAATTCCATAGGAAAAAAAAGCCAAGAAATTATTTAAAAATAATAATTCTCGCTTATTCACACCAGAAGGCTAATATCAACACAAGCAAAGTTGTTAATTCTTTTCTCATCTGTTCATAATCTAAACAAAAATAAAAAATACAACAGCTCTCAACATGAATAGAATCGCCGCTATGTCTTCAATGGAACTTATCTAAAATATTTTCAAAAATAATATCAAAATTTTGCTGCTTTTGGATAATTCTAATTGCTAATTAAGAGAATGTGTGACTTTCGGAAATTTCTTTCCTAAAGGTTTCCATTTGTTTTGCACTGACAGTTAAGAGAAAAAGATGTTCCTTGGAAGTTTAGAATAACTGCTAAACATTTCAATTGAGTTGATCGAAAACTGGAACGCTACTTTTATGTAAACTGAGCCTAAAATACATAACTGAAGCACGTAATCACAGTAGAGTGAGAAACGGTTGATCACGGTTTTTCGGAAGATATTTCTTTTATGCATATCGTACATATCAGAAAATGTGGGATATGTAAGATGGGTTTCCTGCTGAAAATAGTGGGATTATATTTTATACGGTTTATACATTCGTTGCATTCCCATAAAAAAAAAAAATAAATAAAAAAAACTTAGAAGTGTCAGAATGAAATCCTAACAATCGTAATCTCCAGCTGTTAAAGGTTTTACTTCATAATTTATTCATTAATGCTGTTGTATGAAATGTAAATAACAATAATGTGATGTATGTTTGGTTTATTTAAACTAAACAAGTATACGGATAATTGTAGTCATTAATGGTCGAAATAATTAAAATACTATATATGAATATGTCAGTTAAATGTTTGTACAGTTAAGATCAGTAGTCATAAACTGTTCAATCTATTATCATTTTTAAACATAATACAAACTTCCAAATATCTATGGATTTCTCTGATATGGAATCAGTGTTTCCGAATTCTTATTTTCCCGAGGAATAATTTGCATTGTTAATAGAACAAAACATTCTGCGTACCGAATTTGATTTAGAAAAATGAATGTGGCAATTTCGTATATTTTATGCAAGTGAACCGCTATTTCATTGTTCAATACTACATAAACACTGACCCGATTGGCGCTTCAGATCACAACCAACATCTATGAGAAATATGTTTTTACCTGAAACTACATAGCCTGATATTAAAATAATCAATGAATTTAATGCGAGATGCGTAGTAACTACATCGGCCTACAATCCAGGTGTAAAATAAATAAATGAAAAAGTACATTGTACTGAGGCGTATATTGCAGTTACCATTTGCAATCGTACGGCATAATGAAATGTTGATGATAAATTTTTAAACAAAATAGCAAAACAGTGGTCCTTAATGTAGAAATCAGAATTCCAAACATCAGATCTAACACCGCAACGTAAATATAAAAATTTCTGTGTCTCAGTTGTGAATTTTGATTTAAAACCTTAATAAAAATATCAAAATTACATATAAACTAATCACACAACTGGACATATAAGATCTCATTTAAACTAGAGATCGACACTGTTTACTCCTACTAGATTATTATTTATTTAATAATAAATTTCTCTAAAGCTTGGGTAAAACCCACAATGAATCAGATTTTGTAATGTATTGTAACTGTGCTACGCCGTTAAGATGTTTTGTGTAACAACAACAAAAAAAATCATTTCTTTCTAGAAAAATAAATTTATGTAGTTTTCAATGATGAAATTTAATAGATAACTAAATAAATACATTTTGTTAAAGAATGTGTTTGCCGAAGCGTAATTTAGACTACATATCACACTTTTGACTTTGAGGAAGAAATAATGGCTTGCTCTCCGAAGACGAAAAAAGTCGGAATAACATAATATGTAGGTTCACCCCAACTTAACAGTAGCAACATTTTTTCAGACAATTTATGTTGTTGTATTCGTAGGTCTTCTAATGATTTTACATTCATAACAATCCATCATTATTTTAAAATTATTGCAACGAAAATAAAATACATGCACTGCAACAAGCTTATCAATTGACTACCCAGGCTTTAGAAGCAAGAACAGTAAAAACTTCGGTTACATAAAATATCAAAGCAAGGAAGAGAACGATACGAACTTCTTTAAAACCAAAGTGGAAGATGAACAGATAAACATTAAAAAAGCGAAAGAGTAAAACTATAAACATAAGAAATAATTTCCAGAAGTTTTGTTATCAATATAACAAATATCTCTTGAAAAAAAATTGACTCAAGGAGTAAAACCAGGTAATATTAAAGTTTATTCAAATACGATTGAATAAAAAGCTCATTATGATAGAGTAGTGATCGAAGCAACGCCGGAGAAGGAAAAATATTATTAAAATTACAGAAGAACGTAGAAGAATATATGTAGATGTTATTATAACTTATAAATAACGAAACAGTCCATTTGAAATAACTGTGACGTGCTGCATTTTAAAATTCTTTCAATGTTTTATTGAAAATAATTTTCATAAACTGGTAATAGAAGAAATGTAATTAAACTCGTACAGTATTCTAGATTGCAACAAAAATAACCAAACGATGGTCACTATATTCTATAAAGTTTTCCATTGGCTTTAGGCACTGAGGCATCACTTCTTCGTCGTATTTGTTTTCTTGTATTCAATTATTGAGAGCAGTGAAATTTACACGCAACAATAAATTATTCTCCTTCACGTGCAGCAAATGTGCTTCTTTTCCCTCTGCAATACTGTTTCTTTCGTATTGATTGCACGATTAGGTATTTTAATGCACATTTTTATTCTTTCCAGCATTCACGCTATTTAAATACGTTGTAAAAAGTAACCGCCATTTACGCAGTGTAAAGTAATAGATATTTAACAGACAGCCTCATATTAGACGGAAGAAACAGCATCGCCTGCAGATAGCAGATAACCTAAAACACAGTGAGTTTCTAGTGGCCAAAACAGTTACATCCAAAACTACTTTTGCGAGACGGCCGAATTTATTTCTTTGGATTTCTTTGAAGCCTTTATGATGTATTATCCGGGATTCTATTCGAAAAAAAAGTTTTGTAAGTAAGATTGAGAAAGAATCAGTATTTTCTAATATTTTTTTGTTGTGATTAAAATTTCCTTTGATTCAAGAGTTCTAAAACAACACATTCAGTCTACATCTTCTGGAATTTTTCTTTAGTAAAGCAAAAATTACTTGTAAACTAGATCATTTGACAAATAGGTATTAATTATAATGATGTTACCGAAGAGTTGCACTTATTTGCATTGGACCTTATTTACAATCCTTAACCATTGAATCACTGTGGTTTGGTATGCTCGCAATGATTAGAATAATAATAGTAATATTGTAATTAAAACGGTCGAAATTCACAAATTTGATCCAATGTCTTTTGGAATACACAATACTAATTATTTTAGTACTACTACAATCATTCATATACTTTTACGCTAGAAATGAAAATAAATTCTCCAACTTTTTCATAGATTGCGAAAAAAACTTGTTACAGATTTTGTACTTATTACATTTACGCAAATAATAAGACTATTTTATTCTGAAAACGTTTTCTCTGGACTTCGTGGTACAATGGAGGACTTATAAATTAATGTATGCCATCAGAAAAAGTAGGTTCCGTTCTTCATTTTAATCAATGTGTCTTCTTTGTATGAGTTAACTAAAACTTGCCGTTATAGTGAATAGTATTTAGGTGATTGAGTAAAATAATTAGCTGTTTCTGTTAAAGTTTACTAATATTATTATTTTTAGCAAAACAATTTCATACAGATTTCTTTTACGCTGATGTAAACAGTAAATATATATTCTGTTTAATTGTATATAACAACAGAACAACGTAGATAACTATGTTTATGGCATATATTTTGCACAGCTATTAGCAGATTCTGAGTTTATATTGAGAAAAATTCTAGTCGCTCAGCTTCGTTCAGAAATCAAGAATACGATGTTCACATCCCTTCTCAAAAATCTTTCACTCTTTTGTGATTAGCGATACTATCAGATACAATAAAAAAATGTAAGAAGGTTATAAGGATAAAGGAGAACCTATAATATTGTTATGCGAACAATAAAACAGCTCAGATTGCGTAAATTAAAATTATGTCTATTTAATGTAATCCGCATTATCTATCAGTTAAATTTTTGCTTAACTTCCATTTTCTTTAGCTAGGTTCTCTCTTCTTTGCTGTACGACTTTGTCTAAATGTGAAATTGTGTTTACATTCCCAGCGTACTTTTAAAAGTTTCCCTTTATATGTGTAAATGTATATTAAGCCCTTTTCTAATTATTTTTTTAAACGTACCAAACGGGAATAACTCTTCCCGCAATTTGCTGTTCATGGGATATCAGCAGAACAAGGATTACTAGTTCAGATTTTCAAATAGCTACATCCCATGCGAATCAGATTTTTTGATTGTTTGAAAACTGAAAATAGTTCACAGTACTATGGTTGAATTTGAAGAACGCCTTCGAGCTTTTTCCAGTTGATCCCTCAGAAGCTGTAGTTCATTTTAGTGAATACGGTTATTGTTGTCACTTTGATTTGATCAAATTACTTAATTTAGGTAATGTCTTACTGTTAGTATAAGCGTATACGTAAGGAATTCCAGTAGTACATACAAATGCCCAGTGATAGGAATAGCTGCAAGATCTGAAAAGTAAGGCGTTTTCAAGCATACCGTATGTCTTAGAAATTATGAATTTTCTACATTCAGTGACTTGCCACCAAAGATCAAATGTCTGCACGCTAATTCTAATAGTTTTTTTTTTTTTACCTGAGAAAATTATTCAATCTTTTCGAAATCAAAGATTATTTTAAGCTTTATAAAATGTTGTACAAGTTCACTGAGCACTATGATAGTCACTATTAGCACTGTAAAGTCACCTAACAATCACAGCAATTATACCTGCCGTGCTAACAGAAGATATTTTCACAACTCTTCTTACATCCGATTTTATAATTAAGCAACTATAGTGTAGTGACCTGAACGGCCCTTAGTGCAGAAATGTCATAATACGTGTCGTACCTTACATTGTTGAGACCTGTAAGCAGCAAACAAGATGAAACGATGCCGACCGGTCTGGTCGCGTGACTCCACGTGCCGCATCACGGCAAGTGGCACTCGAGCACAACCTGTTCTCAGGAGCGGACAATCAACAGAGACGTTTCAGGTCTTGGCAACTTTGTCACACTGGATGAAGTAAACACAAGTTGCATCAAAATCCCTTCCCTATTTACAATGGCTAGAACCAGTAGCTACCTATAAATCCCCAAAATAAAATTAAATTGATTTAAATTTGCCTGGTGACGAAATATTATACTATATTTAATTTTTTATGACCAACTAATGCAAGATCATGGCCCCTGAACAATTTGTTTATGTTAATTTCCGTATCTGGAAGCACGGTTGGAAAGTCAGTTTCAAGTTTCTTGCTACGTTGGTAGAATTATTAATGAGATAATTGGTTGATAGCAATAATCCTAATAATTAATATCAACAAGACATCACTTTTAGATAACTCCAGATATCAGCCGATGAGACTCCACATTAATAACACTCAAGAATAATTCAGGTAGCGAAAACTGTTAACCATAAACACAACAAGATTTTTTAATAATTTTTTCAGAATTTCTCTCCTGCGTAAGCGAGGGAAAGTTTAAGAAGATTTAAATATTTTCATTTTAATTCCGAGATAAATGTAATTTCAAATAATTTTAGCCTAAAAGTAGATAGGAAACCTCATCCATTCAGCCACCAATATTCCCGTGAGATGCAATAATAAATAAATATACAACAATTAAAGAAATTTTACATAATGTCATGCAATAATTAAGAATTTTTGTATGTGTAAAATATTTTATACATTTACCAACCTCTTGATTTGTTATGGTTTCAAATATCGGTAGTAAAAACAAACAGCTTTCATAAATAGCTGTACCACTCTGTTTCACAGTACTTTCTCTCAAGTAGCTGGCCTCAGTGATTTGAATAATTGTAACACTAACTAAGGCTTTTAATCACTTATCTGGTTGATCCATAAGAAAAATTAAGTATTATGCTGGACACATAGAACGACTAATTTTAATATGCGACATATGATTTCTGCTATTGACAATAACGAAATATTCCGACGTTTTGATAAAGTCGCGATTAAAATGGTGGAGATAGAACGTCTCACAAGATCCCGGACCAAGTATTATGAGAAAGTAATAATGCGATTTTTTCAGCAAGTTTATCTTAAGACTGACTAATTATGAAACTGAATACCATACATATAAAGATCAATTTAAAAAAAAAAAAAGACTAGTTGCTTTCCGTATTAATATACAAGCACTCATGGGGTATCAAAGTGAAACAGTTGTTTCATATAAGACAAATAATTATCACCGATTTTTTTAAAAATGTTTCTACACTGTATTATATACATATGATCTTAGCTTCAATTACCTGCAATAAAATTCAAAATCAACAGGGTTATAGGCTATAATGTCATTCTGTTCATGGGAATGAAGATTTTTTTTTACTAAAAAAAATACCGTTAATCATTAATTCGTTTGTAAACTGAAATATAAAAATTTCACTGCAGTTGTGGTATTGGATAATATGTATTTGAAAAGTAATAAAGAAAATAGCTTACGCTAACTTAATTCCATAGTTATACTGAGTTTCAGACTGATTCACAATTGCCATTCATATATATTTAATTAAAAGCAAGTAAGAAAGATATTTCCTAAGGAGTGTTCTGAATGAAGTTCTGATAGTCTGAAAATTCTTCCAGAAATATCGAAACATTCTGTAATTGTTGAGACTTCAGGGGCTAAGATTAACTCTTTATTTCAAATGTAAAATAGATTTTCATTAACTCAAAATTTTTAGTACCTAAACACTTGATCTCATCATGGGTTAACAGATCATATTAAAAAAAAGTACTGTATACTTACATATTTACATACATACTTACATATTTAATTTTGCTGACATTGAAAAATTCCACAAATATATCATTAAAAACATTCAGCTCAAAATCTAACAGAAATACTATCTTAGTAAAGAAAATGAACTCTTATAGCAGAAAAAATCATAACTAATTCACTTCCTAATAAAATATGTGATGCAATGGTATGTTAAAAGTAAATGAAATTATAAGTGTATTTTAATGAACCTAGTAGAGTGGTCTGGTGGCGCAGTGGTTAAGCAAGCTAACTGGAGATGGAAAGGGGCCTGGTTCGAATCCCTGTATGGGTTGGGATTTTGAATGGTCTTATACCGACCTTCACCTCTGGCACAGTTTGCTGTGTAAACTGAAATACGCCACAACGCTTCCGTGCTTCGGATTCCACGTTAAACTGTAGGTCACCTGTAGCAGGTAGGATTACCGGGTTAGGTTAATACTAGCCTCACCAGAGCAGCAATTTTCGTAAACGAGTAGTTCTGTATAGCACAATGATTTTTTAAATTCTTCCAATGTTTGATGTAACACTTTCCTTGGCATTTTATTCCAGTCCCTGATTCTCTCACCTAAAAAAAAATTAAATACAACCATACCATGAATGATATTATTAATCAGTGGTAATCAGTGAATACTGACAACTGTTATACGAAACATAACTCACAGGTTATGAACTCAATTTTGCGTTTTATAAGTGTCATTTCCTGTAAAATATGATATACATTGCAACAAGTATTTCTTTAGATTTCATTGTGTTTTTGTTTCTAGCACGTTTGTCATACTTTTAATCTATTTTTTCTTCGGAATTAATACCATAAAGCAGAGACAACTGTCGAAAAAACAATGCAAGCAATAAAGAAACCCGTTTTGGAGTTAATAAGTTGTTGCGATAATTACGAAGACAAAATACTTAGGCGTTACAGAAACATGATACACAGCAAAAGTATGAATGTTTGGTTTCCACTTAGTTTTAATCATAAACGGTTAAGTCTTTTTGAAAGTGACATAGCATCCACTGGCAATAGTACACGACTAGATCAGAACGAAACTGACAATGTCTTGTAAACATTATATAGCGCATCAATGGGAATCTGAACGTAAATTGACATACGGCATTATCTAAAACTTTTAGTTTCAGACAAACGTTTGGAAATTATTCAATTGAAGAAGGCTGACAATCAGTCATAACAAGAATGGTTTCTGCTCTAAATTTTTGGAAAAGTGATGTGAATAATTTTCCAATCTCCCAGTTAATAAAGGTTACTCAGTAAGTAAATACTATCAACAGTCTTTAAAAGTGTTTTGAAAAACAGCATGTTGCAAAATATCCTTTGAATTTTTTTACAAATGAGGCTAATGCTGAATTTTTTAATAATACGATTATTCTAGAAACGCCTGGAAAGTCTTCGTTCTTACATATGATAGAAACATTAAAACGCATAGTAGACATTAACTTAGACTTTGGATTGAATTAAAATACAAAAAACAGTAACCAAAATATATTTGTACTACATAAGTGATATCATAATCACAGAATTGAGAATTACTTAACCTTGTGGATTCTACGGTTTGATTCTCTACCGTGCCTAACATTTATTATAGCTGTTAGCAAAAGTATGATGTTTTTACTTGATGGTAAAACCAGATTAGAAAGACCATTATCTATGTAAAATATAAAAAACGCAACAAACAACTCTCCGATGAAAATTAGCTGGTCATTCAGCGGTGATAAATTAATTTTTAATTTATGGAAAATATGTAACTTGTTTACTTAATAATAATTTTTATCTGATTTCTACATGAGAGATACTATTAGACGAGTAAAAAATATAATCTTAAAAACATAAGAAACTTGTTAAGAATAACATATGAACAGAGGGGTTTATGCGGAGGGAGTATAGTCCCATTTTTTTATGTTCAATTAAGCTATTACAATCCTCTAGAGAATTTTTTTATAAACAGATACAATAAATACACAAAGGTGCTATATGAATTTGATCTGGAGTAAATAAAAGCGTAAAACTTTGGTTAAGCTTATATGTTTACGGTCTCAATTACAGCAACAAAGATAGCTTCAATTTTTTAATAAAAAAAGTTATAATTTTATTTTTTTCGGAGAAAACGTAATTCTTGATTCATTGTTGTCTGCTCTGCTACTTTTTAAAACAAGTAATAATATTATTGCAATATTTTACGACTTAATGAGAGCTCCATTGCGCGTTGAGGTCCATACTATTCCTAAATTAGTTCCGTATTAGATTTTCTGCAAAATGTGACGTTTGGAAGCGAGTCAGAAGGGTGAGTGATTAACTTTTGGCCTCGAATGGAAGACGTGGTTTCAAACCCCTGTACATCTATCCTGATATCAGTTTGCCATGGTTTCCCTAACCACTCCAGGTGAATGTCTGGATGATTCCTGGAAAAGACTGTTGCCGCATTGCTTCCCGTTCCTCGTACTCAATTTTATCTTTGATTTATCGACCTCGAAATCAGTAAGCTGTGAAGTTATGGAAAATATAATGTCTGCTTACTGAAAAAATGACTTAATTTTCATTCAGCAAATGTTGACTCTCCGTCTAATATTTATATGGGGACTACTAATTTAATATGCCACCACAATTAATAATTTTAAGTCCACTTCTGAAATATATTCTAGATATTTATTGGGTGCGTATGTTTATAAATTAATAGTGCCGTAATCAATCCATGATACATAAAAAATTGTAAAAAAAGTTTTCCTTGGTAACAGAATAAGTTATCTTAGTCATGAAAGACAGAAATGATGTGGTATAAATTCTGAAACAAGCTCGTAATTATTTTGAAACTCAATGCAGTGGGCAAGTATCCGAAACTATTCAAGGAAAGCATAATCACTCCCATTTCAAGGAACGGTATATAGGCCTAACTAAAAAATATAAATCCGTTAGAACTTCGTTCCATAAACCAACACTGAAAAATTAAATTCTCCGTATACCGTTTATAGACTGATGATTATATAGCACACCACCAAATGTTGTTTAAAATTTGAAATTCAAAAGTTTTGATATTTTATTAATTTAATTTCTCTGGTTATAACTCATCTACAGATACAAAGAAAAACATCGTCATTAAGGAGAAAATTGCTTGTTATTAGGTTACATCTTTTCTATTACTTTTATAGAATTTGTTGTATCTATTATAAAATCGAAAGATAGGTTTAGCAATAGATTTTAAATTCTTCCAGGGAGGATAAATATATAAAAAACGATTTGTTTGATACATTGCTGCCCAGTAATGTCTGCCACTAATCTGAAAGCTGAAGAAGGTATCTTTTAATTATTAATATTTTCCGCCCCCCATACAAAGTATAGCACTTAAAAACTCAATGTCCTCATTCAGATAGATGCTAATATTGTTGTTGACGTTTTTATTTTTATTGTTTTGGCTACTTTAGCTTACTTTTACTTGTCTTTGATTAATTCATTCTTCAGATTTCTGAACATGCTGAGTGACACGATTTAAATATATTGTAACAACTCACAGTAGCCGATTAATTAATATACACGATTATTAATATAGTTTCCAATTCCGTCAGCACTGTACAGGTATAGCAATTAATATTTTAGAACATTAACATCAATTTCCTATTGTGGTGATCCAAAATTTTATCCTCAAAATCATACGTTTGGAGAAAAGGACAATACAAACAGGTCAACTAATAATTTAAACGGTTCGCGAACAGATGCAGAATTCCACGTCTCTAAATTATAGTTTTGGTGTGCCTATTATAGTTTTTCCTTTACGCCTGCGAATTGTGAGACCTGAATGTATATTATCAAAAGAATTAACAGTAGTAAGTCGCAGGGAATAATGGCCCTTCAGCACTTGATCTCAGGCGAAAAAAATAGTGGGAATGATCTCCTTTTAAAGAGGCTGGAATAAGTAGGAAGGAAGGTGTTACGAAGATTGTTGCACTCAAAACGTAAATGAAAACTTTCACAAAGCTGGAGAACCAACAAATTATATTACAACTACGGCCAAGGAAACGTCTTATTCGACTATTAGGTCTTTTTACTGCTCGACAAATTTGGATAAAAGCTTCTATCTTTTTTTTAAAAAAATGTAGTGTTTTGACGTTCTTTCTGGGAATTTTAAATTTTCCTACAAACTTATTTTTTGCTGTTCATTCTGTATTTTAGATAAACTAATTTTTCTCTTTAAGTTTTAATAATTTTTGGGCGTCACTTTCTCAGTAAGATTTTTATTTTTCTGTAGGATCATCCTATTAATCTGTTTACTAAAACTAATGATTCTCGTCAACAGTTTCCATTTTATACGACAAATGAAAACAACTTTACTTATAATTGTCTTCAAAGCAGTTGTATTTAATACCTAACCTGCGTGAAATTACTTGTTTAATGTGTTCATAGGAACAATATATTTTCCATGTTCTCAGCTGTTAGAAGTGAATTTGCACTCGGTTAAAAAATAATGGAATAAATATAATAGAACAAAATAGATGGAATTTACTTCATGTGAGAGTATCCTCACATTTGTAATCTTCGGACTAGTGAAATATATGAAATCAGAATAATATCCGGCTTTCATCTTGAATTATTACGACAGATAAAATTAAATATATCTAAATAATAATAAGTCACTGCGAAACTAATCAACAAACATACTTAACTGGGATAAACGCAATTACTGTTCGAGGCTATTTCTGTCGTATGTTTCTAAAGAAACATATAAGGTATGAGTCATTCTACAACTAATTGGTTTTAGAAACTGTTGTTTCAGTTATCATTCGATTTCGAAAAATGGGAAGATGTTTCTTCCAAACTGTACAAAAACTGTTCATAAACTTCCGCAGTTTAAAATTTGTTATGATAATTTATAAAGCTCATTATTACCATTGTTTTCTGATAGGTAGTTAAATAACCTTGTGTGGTCATTGCAAATTAGAATTTGTAATGAAAATACAGTTACAAGTGAATTAATTACGCATCCATTAATAGTACCACCAACGAATTTTGTTAGCAAAACTATTTAATGTTTCATGAAAAATCTGCGCAGACACCACGTCCAATAGTATTTTGTTGACATTGAATGGTCATTTTCTCAGGATTCTCAAATATTTTTAATATTCTGAAATATTTTAAGATCTGTTTCTACCAACAGCAAAAAAAAATCATACTTCGATCACCAATCAAAGAATTTTAGAGGCCAATAAATTACATCACGGACACCATGTTAATTAGTCACCATTCTGAGGTTTCAATGTCATCTGTGCTGAGATGCTTTAGAGACATCACTGCGTTGTGTTTTACACCAGCGTCTTACCAGGTAGCAAACGGTAAATTTCAACGGAAATTATTGCGAGACGCCGATGCCACAGCCTAAGGAAACGGATTTTTTTTTTACTATATGTGTCTTTCTGTGTGACATTATTTAAGAATAAATAATGGCCATTTCGTAGCCTAAAATCAAACTGCTCAAAAATTATCTTCAACTCTGTTTTTCTTTTTCTTTTAATGCTCCAATGTATATTAAATAACTTGACGACGATCTATATTTTCCACTTTTTTAGTCTTTTATAAGTTGTTCTTGCTACTGAATACTTGTTTATATGAGAAATATTCTTTCTCTATCAATAATTTAAAAAATGACTGCTATCACTGTCACTATCAATATTATTATTTTTTTAATACGTATTAAAGAATCCCTCCTAAGAAAATGAACTTGAAGTTTTTGTAAATCAGTTTTCTCTTTGTTCACGTCTTAGTTTTTTAAAACATTGATTGGCACAATAGCACTTAAGAATCATGTTATCATATTTTCTAGTTGAGTCATGCAAGCAAAGAACAATTTTATTTTAACTCTCTTGTGAATTAAGAGATTTAAGTATTTTTTCCTCCATATACTCACCTGACCTGCATGGTCCGAAAAAAAATTTTACATTAGAATTCTATTTTTAGTGCAATTTTTGTGTGAAATGTTATTAATAATTTTACTGCCATCTTATTACTCCCTGGTTTGGAAGTTAATAAACAAGACTGACTGACAGACAAGTTAGTAACATTCTAAACAGACTTATGATCTGCAGTTAGGCAATGTGTCTTGAAACGCTGTGTAAAAATTTTCTGTTACGGAATTTATGTTGGGTTAATCTATTTGTATCGCTCAGAACTCAAAAATCTGTTTGAAACGACATTTTAAAGATACATCGTAAACGTTTAATTACTTTAAATCATACCATTAATAACTCATCATTGTACACTTCTGTAATATGTTAAAAATAAACCCTAATGTTTTCGAATAACTGAATTGTCTATTCAGCGGAAGAAGTTTCATTTGTCGCATCATTCGTTTGTTGAAAAATGAATCTCGGTGCCTGTTATGACAACAAAGGCAAGCGAATATTAGAATTTTTTAGTTTGTTCTAAGAAGCGTTGTTCCACCGATGAAAGTAATTTTTTTAGTGATCTAAGCGAAGTAAGCGATCATTTTTACAATCAATACGTTCAAAGCGTCGGGTGCAACATTTTAACTCCATTTCATCTGTAGCAACATTCGAGGGCAACACTTTTCTTATATGCGCATGTGTATAAATCTCAAACAAGAGTTATCCTGTTCTATTTCTTTGTGATTGTTCATAATATATTTTTAATATGAAACTCGAGCGATGTACTTGTTTCTGTGTAATGAAGTAAATTATACATCAGTGAATCATATTTTCTAAGGCATTTATGTTTTTTCTATTGTCTGTATTGCTTCTCTGTTTTATGACATGTTGAGTACAAGCTTTTTATTATTAACATCATCAGCTTCCAGGAATGTTTCATAAGTCTATTCCATCAAGATTTAAAAATGCACCATATTTTTCTGTGGGCGTCCTCCGTAACATTTACCCACAGTTATATAACTGAGTAATATTTATTGCCTTCTCTTACTATGTATACTTAGAATGTGTTGAACCAGTCTAGCTCGGCAGGTATATAATTCAGCGAAATTGAGCCTCATACCTAATCTTTGTCCAATATTGCCAGTGCAGTTTGTTCTTTGACTTTAAGAGCTCTATTCCTGCATTTTGTTTGATTTGTTTCGATAGGATCCAGCAAACTGTTATATATATATATATATATATATATATATATATATATATATATATATATATATTGCGGAAACGATCTTAGTTTTTTTAACTTTTAATGGATTCCATACTACGTTTATTTGTAAAATTCTTTTATATGTGCCACAAAGTGACTGATTTTTTTTTTAAATTTTAAAATCTGTATCCTTAATACTATTTAGGGTCAAAATGTACTCAAGATATTTTAAATCTGTTTGTTGTGAGCTGGAGCGTCTTTGTTATTTTCCTGTAAATGCTTGTATTTTGGTTTCGTCTAATGACATTATTGGATTTTAAGATTGCCCAGTTAGTTCTGTTCGTTAATAGAACTGTGTATATCGTCCTTCGTGTCAGATAATATTTCTTGATCATCTGCAAATAATAAATCCAAAGTGGGTAGTTATTTATTTTTTGTATTTGCATTTATCAGTGCTGAAATTTCTTCGCTAGGGGATAAACTGACTGTGTTCTGTTTACAGCACTCATTTCCTAGCTTCCATGTTAGGGATTTGTGCCAAAAAACTTTCACATTTAAAACGCTGTCAAACAACATGACCTGCAAGGAGAATCCATTTTTTATTTTCTGTCCTCAGTATCTCGATTGTTTTGATGCAATCTTCCAAAATCTTCCTTCAATATTTTATTCATTACATTCAATAACTTCTCAATGTCTTCAGTCTGTTCAGCTAAAAGCAAAATGTCATTAGCAAAACTTAACATATTGATTTTTTTCTCTTTGAACACTTACACCACATTAAAAAATTCTTTTACTTTCTTTATTGCTTCATCTACATACAAATTGAATATTAATGGAGATAGACTGCAACCATGTCTCATACCCGCTTGATTCTTACATAGATTGTAAAGTATTCTTCCATTTCGTTATTTCAGACCTGAATTTTGTAGAACTATGAACATATTGTCCACTTAAAATTATAAAAAGCTTTTTCTACATCAACATATGTCATAAAAGATTCTTTTTTTTTTTCTTGATACTACTCAATGCAATGAGTTTTACCGCCTCAGTTTCTTAATTTTGGTATCCAAAATCCACTTTAGCTTAAAGGATGATTTGATTGATATGTGTTTTCAATTGGAGTTAACTATTTGGATTTTCTAGTGCAGTACGGCTGCTGAATGTATATCGCGTAAGGTAACAATGCACGCATGATTTACGAGTGAGACTCCTGGACTTAAAACATTGTTTGTTAAAAGACCTCCATTTTTCTCCCCAGCGTTATATTTATGTTTTTCTAAAGGTTTTTTTTTAACACTTCTCGATGTATTCGATGTATGTTTGTATGATATTCTTTGAATAGATCTTTTTAATACATAAATTTATTTTGAAAAATCTCCTCGTATTTAATTCCACATTTACTAGGGCAGCAAAATACACCTAATAAATATTAGTAACAACTGACGAAAAACCAGCTACGGTACGGTATTTGCCTGGTGCTAACTTATAAACAAACATTTTCCGTAAATATTTATGTTTAGCAACTAATTTCACTGGGCATCACACATTGGACAGGTAATACGGAAAGGTTTCAAAATTGTGCACTTGTTGGAGAGAGTGATGATGGAATGTACGAGAGAAGTAAAGGTACTGGGTTACAAAAATTTGGACAGACATTGCTTGAATATGGTAATGTAGTATGGGATCCACATTTTGAGTATCAAATACAGGAATTGCAGAGAGTGCAAGAAAATCCTGCTGGATTTGTTTCTGTAAATTACTGCAGAACGCAATCAGTAACAGATATGATAAAAGAGCTCAAATGGGATTCATTGGAAGACAGGAGGAGGGTGAAGAGCGTCATGTGAGTGTACAAGGCGTATATTGATGATGAGGCAAGGAAAGGTATTGTTGTAAGAATTAAAAGTAATGCTTGGTAGGGAAGAGATAACCATGATTACAAGCTGGCAATCGATTCCAGGCACAAGGGTGTAGGAAGATTCTAGGACTGTTGATAATATATCGATATTATTTTTTAAAAAAAATATAGATATTTATGAGTAATATTTTTTAGGACGATGTATCGATATTTCGATACTGAAATCTAGACATTGGTGTATATATTTTAAAAAAATAAGTTATCATTTTTCGTTTTCTTTGAATGCCCTATGTCCCTAAAATTTTTGTTACACAGAGAGATCAGCAAGCTTAAGTAAATGTTACTACGTTTCTATAATTAATTTGGAAGATAAAGGTACCAACTCTACTCAGATAATGACAACAGTGTAGGCAAGTGATCCCTCGCCCAGAATGAATCGAACGCGAGCCCATTGTTTGAAATGAGCGTGCGCATTGTCCAGGTAACTCCAACTTGAAATTAATGTTAGCGGGAACAGTGGGAAGTGTAAATAACAAATAATTGATAAATAGAGATCAAGAAAAGTAAGACAACTTAGAATAAGCTATCAACATCCAAAATTAATTGAAATACCACAAAAAAAAATCTTATGAAAGAAACTTAGCCAAAGCAAAACATCTACCTAAATAAATGTCTCAACTGTATTGCTAATCAATCTTAAAAATACACAAAATAAGATTTGCTTCGAACCTTTTTCGAGTTTTATAAATTTTATTAATTTTTATGAAAATTATGACAGGCGTAATTGTCAAATTTAAAAAATCAACACTTATCATCAGCAAGAGAAACTTGATTAAGAACAATATCACACGTCTATTTATCAGTGGACAGCCTTATTTTTACAAGATTTCATTTTATGAAATTACATTTATGAAAGTGTGGATATATCGATACTTTTTTCCGATATATCGACAGCCGATATTGATACTTTTTAAAATATCGAAAATCCAATATTTTTTAAAATATCAACAGCCCTAGAAGATTCTCTTTTTTATGTAGGGGTGTCAAGGATTGGAATAAGTTACCTAGATAAGTGTTGAATAATTTGTCAAAAACCTTGAAAAAATTTAATGTTTGTAAAAGGCAAATGTAGGTGGGTGCAGAAAAGGTGGAAGATGGGTCTTTAGGGAAATGGCCACCGAAAAATGCGCTACTTTGCAACTTTTTGTTATAATATTACTAATATCAATAAAAAGTAATACAAGAGGTAATCATGACAGTATTTATGGATAGAAGGTTTATAAATGTCAAGTATTAACCATATCAAGATATTTAATTAGTTCTTTACATAATATGGCTATGAGTGGTAATTCGGTTATTCAAAATTCGTTGACATTAAGTAATACACACTGCTGTAAAGACAATTGCATGGAAGTTATAAGAACAATACATGTTTAGTTCATTGAGTTTAAATAGAAATACGATGTCTGGTTTAATAATAATAATAATAATATTTCATTACATTTCAATGATGCACACGCTCCGGTGGCAATTTCCCTACACACCCATCTTTCCCCTTTTCTGCACCCACCTACATTTTCCCTCTACAAATTCTGACTTTAAATTCTTTCAACGTTTTTGGTAAATTATTCATCATTTCTCTTGGTAACTTATTCCAATCCCTGACACCCTTACCTAAAAAAGAGAATCCTCCTACATCCTTCCATGCATTACTTTCAATTCTTACAACAATATCTTTACGTGCCTCATCACCAATATACGCCTTGTACACTCCATGACACTCTTCATCCTCCTTCTGTCTTCCATTGAGTACCATTCCAGCTCTTTTATCATATCGGTTACAGATTGCGTTCAGGGGTAATTTCCAGAAACAAATCTAGCAGCCCTTCTTGCACCTTCTCCAACTCCTGTATTTGATACTCAAAATGTGGGTTCCATACTTTACCGCATTCAATCAATGGTCTGACCAAAGTTTTGTAACCCAGTTCCTCTACTTCTCTCGTCCATCCCATCATCACTTTCTCCAACAAGTGCAGAATTTTGAAACCTTTTCCTACTACCTGTCCAATGTGTTCTGCCCAGTTAAGCTTGTTATCAAATGTAATTCCAAGACATTTACATTTCAAGTCTTCAATAAGCAATTCTTTACCAACCTTATAGTCATAATGAACCTTTAGTTTTTTGTGTATGTAATAAGCTTACTCTTTTTTGCATTTATTTTCATCCCATGTTTACCAACCCAACTAGATATTTTGTCCAGATCACTCTGCAACTGTTTACAATCTTCGACCGTTTTGATCCTTTTATATAACATTATTTCATCTGCAAACAATCTAATTTCTGATAGTAAACAATCAACACAATTATCCATTAGAATAATAAATAGCAATGGTCCCAATACAACTGAGATTCGCATGAATACCCTTGCCTAAAGCCATGTTGCCAAATTGAAAACCACTTACGCTCCTTACATATATTTCTGATGTGGTTGCACATCAATCTCTCCATTAATTTACCTACAACTTATTTCAAGCTAATTGGCCTATAATTTTCGACTCTATTTCTTACCCCTCCTTTATGTATCGGCACTACTATCGCACTTTTCCAATTCTGTGGTAAGGAGAAAGTATCAAGACTCAATTTTAATAATATTTCAAGATAAGGCACAAAGTTCCATCCTGCTGTCTTTAAGATATTTGTAGTAATATTATCTACACCAGCCCCTTTATGTTTTTTCAGCTTTCTTAGTTCCTTCATCATATCCTCAGGATAAATTTCAAATTTTATTGTCTGCTCATTTCCAATTGTTTTGTTAAGCTCGTTGTCCGATTCAGAACCACCTGTTTTTGATTCATTGTCCCTAATGCTCTCATTAAACCAGTTACTTAAAATCTCTGGCTTTTTCATCTACGATACACTTATCTGCTAATGTCGAACGGGAAGAGGAGCAGAAAATTTCTATTGTTGAATGGTGCTGTAGATGTTGATTCCTTTGTGGCATAGATTTAAAATAAACTGAGACATGAAACATTTTATAGACAATGAATGCGATGCCATAGTAAAACAATATGCAAAATAATGTAAAACATCTCAGTGCAGTGACCTTTTCCTATTTTGATAACATTTGTTTCTGCCTATTTCTCGGATATACCCTACCATACAGCTCAATAATGATGGGCTCACACCTTGTGAGATCATGAACTCAGATTTAAGTTATAATTCATTATTTTACAGAACTTAACATATGAGATGAAATTTAATATATTATTTTCAATAAATTCTCTTTCGTTTCCTCTGTATGGGCTAGCACTATATTTTCCATAACTGACGCATTCTTTATGAGCCAAATAATGGTTTCTGTTCTTGCGACTACTCTTTGTGCTCTACATGGCTTTAAAAATTTTCGAAACATGTACTTCACTTAGGGGTTTAATATTTTCCGATGAAATTGTCTGTTACAAATTTCTGATGCTTTCATGTTTTCTTTCGTAAAAAATTTAAACAAAATCCCTTCTACCTATGGAAGTTCTCAGATTAGTGAAACAAATACAGTGTAACAGCACTATATGTGCTAATGGCGATAACATGCTAGCTCCTGTTCCGGTCAGAAGATATTGCTACGAACTTCAACATTTGTTGATTCTGTTAAGCTCAAAATCATCATATATATTACTTATAAAAGGTGTTTTCTTTTGTGAAGAGCCGGTTACCCTCGTTCATACTCTACCGAAACCGATAAATGAGGTATAATTTTACAGATAAATTTCTCCACTTTGGTAACAGCATAAACTAAGTTTTCAGAATTCGGATCTTTTTTTAATTTGTTACTCAATCTGTATATAAGATTATCATCAAACAGAGGTTCCGTGCATGAAAGTAGTAAATGAGCATTGCTCGGTGATCTTCATTTGTCTCCTCCTCTAGACCCGAGCTGGGATCTGATTGCCGGTTCTCTTCCAGATCAGCGCCTCGGCGTTTCTTCGGCTGCCAGTGAGCTTGCAACACTTCTTTCTCATACTCTCAAAGAGTTTAATAATAATAATAATAAAAAACCTAGAAATAAATAAAAATAGAGGGGGAAAAACAGAAACCTTTTCACAGTTATCATCGTTGAATCTCTAAATTTTCACCCATTACAAGAAACTGCAGTAGTTTGTCGTATGAGGTGATACAACGGAGAGAAGTTGTTGTCTTGAAAAACTCTCTCTGCATAAACGAAAGAATGGCAAAAGCCACATCATTGCACAGAGCGTGTTTTTGTGACGAGATATTCATCTCTCCTCATACCTGACCAAAATCAATAAACGAGGTATTTTTAAAGCCTATGATCTCCACTTTACAAACATCACAAATTAAGAAATGAATTTTTATAAATTTACTCCTTAAATAAAAAAAGTATCATCATTTCCTAAAAGGAATTTTTTGCGACGAGCCTCTGTTTATACCTAATCAAAATCAATTACTGTGGAATCATTTTAAATATTAAAGTCTTCGCTTTGGAAGCATCATAAACTAAGAAAGGAATTTTTCGGAATTCGTCCTTTAAAGAGCAATAATGTTAACCCTCTATGTGACGCCTGTGAGACAGTTCAGAATGAAGCCACTAGGCTCTGCTGGCACCAATAAGGATTGATTGCGTTACTGCTAGACAGTAACACCACATATCTCGAGATGTCGATATACTGTGTGTGTTATGTTCAGTTTAGTTGTAATCCACTGAGGTCTGCTTCCGGAAGAGAGAGCATCAGGTGTTTATGTCGGGTTGCAGGTCAGCATACATTAGCTTACATCAGAAAGATATTGCTTCAAATCAGCCGGCTCTTCTTTCTACTAAATAGAAACCACCACCTCGTTATTCAACGTATTTTGTCCGCAAAATTTCCCTCGGATCATCTAATACAAACTGTAATTTAAATTTGACCGACAGCCTTATTAATAATCCGTATGTGTGGCATTAATTACAATGAATCATTAAGACACATAGAGGTTAAAAATAAAAAATATACCAAGCGTGTTGAATGAGGGGTACCGTTCTGGCCTTGCATACGGGAAGACGCGGGTTCGAATCACCGCCCGGCAATACAGATTTAGATTTTTCTATTGTTATTATTATTAATTTTAATTGCAATGGAGCTAACACTCCGGTATCAATTCCCCCAGCCATCCATTTAGCCCTTTTTTATATACATATTTTTTTAAAAAAATCTTTTGTAATTGGAATGTTAAATTCTCCTCCATTCACTATTATGATTTACAAATTTTAATTCCAAATTCCATAAGCATTTTTGGAAAATTATTCGTCACTACACATGGTAATTTCTTCCAATCCTTGACCCCCATACCAGCAAAAGAACATTTTCCCACTCCCTTATACATGAAAACGAGCGCAAGCTTGTGGTCATGGTCGCCTTTCCCCTTCCATGCACAACTCCTAACTCTTTGACCAATACCCCTCCAAGCTCCATCACTAGCATATGCCTTCTACATTCCCAGCACTCTCTTCACCCTCCTCCTTTCCTCCAATGAGTCCCAATCCAACTGCCTTATCATATCATTTACTGACCGTGTTCTGCAATAATTTCCACAAACAAATATAGTTGTTCTTCGTTGCCCATCTTCCAACTCCTGCATTTGATAACCAAGATGTGAGTCCCAAACTAAAACGCCATATTCAACCAATCGTCTGACCAAAGTTTTGTAACCCAACTCCCTAACTTCTCTGATACATTTTCTCATCACCCTCTCCAGTAAATGAAGGATTTTGTAACCATTTCCTCCACCTGCCCAATGTGCTCTGCCCAATTGAGTTTGTTATCAAACTTTATGCCAAGATATTTACACTTCAAGCTTTCAGCAAGCGATTCTGACACCACCGAATAATCGCAATTAACCGTTTGTTTTTTATCTGTTACCCCAGGTTACGCCAGGCGAATGTCATTGCCGAATACCTACCCGTTCCTTGTTGCACCCAGTTCTTTCCCGCCTCTAATGACATCGACGAACCGTAAAGCCACAATAAAAAAACGGTATTAAAAATGTCCAAATATCTCCGAAGCATATGCTTATGTCCCTAATAATTATTACAATCTTTGTGACAGGTTAAATGCTAAAGTCTTCATGGCCTGCGCCAATCGTCGATGAGGGATTCAGTGCACTCTGGAACTTAAAAAAAAAAAAAACCATCTCCAATGTGCAGAATTCTTGAACTCCATGTGAACTTGGCCAATAAACGTAAGTTAAAAATTCTATTAACCGCGGACTTTGTCCGTGAATATCAAACTTATTCTTATTGTTGAATTATTTTTTACCATACTTCACTATAGAACCGTATGTTTTACTGAAACATATCAAATAAAATCTCAGATTTAGAACATTAATGTACATACACACATGTCCCTATCATTATTTTTATAGTAGGGACAAAGACCATTTCATGCTAAAACACGATCCTATATCGTTACTTTACTAAGGTTAAAAAGAAACAGGATATTAGATCAGAAACATCTTATGAGTTTTTACTAACAAAAATTGTTGTCTGAGAAACAATCTAACTCTTCCATATTTCTCTGCCGAGTGTTCCATAAATGACATAACAGAACATTTCGGAAGTTGAAAAAGATTTAACAAACTTAAATCAAATTAATTGAATTTTCAACCTTTTACAGAAACTGTAGTGCAAATTCATTAATCTCGGGCTAAGAGGGTCAAATGAAATAATTGTAGCTGAAAATATACAGCTGTAGCGATGTTTCCAATATTTCAAGATCATTGTGGGGTTTATAATCTGAACAAGAATGTGACGGAAAGAGAGAAAAATGTTAGTATTAAAAACGATGCAGTTACTTTTTTAATCGATTAATTTGACAGATTTTTGATAAATCTGAACTCAGACAAGGTACTAGAGAATGATATAGTTCTCATAGAACTGTTAAAATCTTATAAGTGGCTAAACAAGAGATCACAACCCATTTAACTAGTAGTGACGCTCTCGAAGAAACTGAAGGATGAGAAAACTATTGCATACTTGTTTCAAGATTACTGTCTAAGATAATATACAGAAGAGTGTAAAAGATACTGGAAGAAATATTAGATAGTTTGAATTAGGAATTATAAAATAAAAAAAAAAAATAGCGTTCCGAGGGAAAAAGGATATTGGCAGAAGGCAGGGAACAGAAAAATATTTGTATATAATATACGAGTTGAAAGAGAAACAATCAATATTTCTACGATATTATATAATTTTGTACTGTTGATAGAGTAAGGTTAGTTTATCCACAAATTAGTGAATGGCTAGACTTTTGACTAAACATATTCCATTGCAATACATAGGTCAATTTATGTAACCGAAATAATAATAACGGAAAAATCTAAAATATAGGATTAAATTTGGTAGAAAATGTGTGGAGAATTCTCTTAAATAAGCCAATGTTTCGCGCATATCATTTCTAAAATTGAAATACGTCATTTCTACGTCCAGAATCACATGAGAGACTGGTGATGTGGAAAATAAAACTATACATTTAACCCAGAGTCAAGGTGATTATTAATAAAAACCCGCATTCTATCGGCAAAAACAGTCAGATAAAATAGAAGGCAAAGAGTAATAGGTTAAGCATAGTATGCTTCCAACAAAATTATGTTATGAATATAGAATGTTACATAATCTTCACCGATAATGTGCAAAATTGAAAAACGATCAATGTTGTTAAAAACTGTAATAAGTGAAACTGGCTGTGAGAACGATATCAAGCAATTATTTTATTTCTTAAATCGTTCCCTCCGAAGGAAGACCAAAAGACGGGCTGGTGTAGATCATTTTCAACCACATTAACCTATAACATCAACTCAAGGAATTAAAATTTATTGATTGAGTTACATCGATAATCTAAAATAAATTGCATCTACAATATCTAATATCTTCCCTGGTATCAAATACAAATTCAGTTCAAGAACTATTCTAGTAACGTATTCTTACTTGAAGACTATAACTTCAGTAAAATTGGATTAATGTGATTGGACAGCGTGGGATACAATAATCGTATTTGTCTCCTAGCATTAGAGATTACTAAAAATTTCCAGATTTTAATTACACCATAGCATTAAATATGAAAAAGTTAAAAATATTTTGTTATATTACACAATCGCTATCATTTAAGTAATACAATGAAATTTTTCACATCTCTGTCTGAAAATTTAGGTTTTTATTTGTTTTTGTTTTTTTATTATTATTTTTTGACATTTCTTGATATTTATTCCATTAGACAGTATTCTATTCAAATACAAACTGTTTGTGAATAGTAAGACCGGATCTCTGGTACACCTGATGGCTCAGATTTCCTTCCAGATATTCCCTGCCCCCAGCTACAAAAACTTTTTCCTAATATTTTGGTATAAATGGAATTAATTTACCGTAGAGATTATAGTTTTCAATTTACGTTAAATCCATTCTACAATACTCTATTCTTGCGGTCTCATATAGTGGTCGACAAGACCAAAAGAAATACGAAAGTAAAGCTAATAATGAAGTCGCTTTGTAATGTGATCCAAATCAGTCTCAATCGATTTATTGCCATTACAGATATTAACTCTTCAGCTATTATTTCATAAAATCAGGAATGGGATTTTCTTTCATGCAGTCCTCCATCTCTTCCTGTCCTCCACCAATCTCTTCATCTCAACATACCAATTACAACCCACGTTCTCAATTATCATTCTCATATTCTTATCTCTGTCTTCCTCCACATTTCTTACCTTCGACTGTTCTCGCTCCATTAAACAATCCCGTGTGTATTAAAATGTCTCTCACCACCCTGTATCTTGTTTCTGTAAGCCTCTTGCTCAAGTATCTTTATTCACCCGTGATTTCAAAAACATGTTCATTTTGTAGTATCCTCGTTATCTTTATTAAATATACCTCTAAAACGCATTGTATTGTGAATATTGTTAGTGTTTTATTTATGCGTGTAATATTCTCAGGCTCAGCAGAAAGCTTTCAATTGTTTAAACAGTTTCTGCCTACGAATATGTGCAAGTAAATGTTCAAAAAAAAATTCATGGCACATTAGGGTTACAACTTGATTCATTTCACCTCTTCCCTTCTTCCGATGTAATTATAAGTGTACTGAAACGAAGGCATAACTTATAAACTGTTTAGAATGTATTTGGAAGTTTGACTGTTACGTGTACGAATTTCGTTAGTTGTATCTTCGATTATTATCAAAACATTGCCTTTTAAATAATGTTATATCCTTGTTGCAGCAATTCTGAATATTGTTCCCAATTTTACTTATTTTATAAGAGAACAACGAATGACAGAGAGATAATATGACTCAAGAATTGTTATGCTTTCAGCTATTAAGGTTTATCCATTTTACATTTCTACTTCGTTAAAGTAACAAATTTTTGCGATTCCTCAGTCCAATTAAAATTATTAAATACCTCTACCCACTATTCGTTTTCTTAAATATTGGTTTATCACAAACAGTGAGGTTTCTTTCACCTAATATTGTTTAAAATCTCTATTATTAACCACGTTAAACCGTTAACGTTTATAAAAATCGCAGATAAATAGTTGTGTAGTATGTCAAACACGTCTCAAAAATCTACTAATACCGAATTAATTTCTGTTACTTACTTTTTGCCAGAGCTTACTCTATTCTTTGAAATTACTTCAGAACAGCGAGTCAACCCGAACACACTTCCGTGTTCCTTTATCTCTTGTATGAAAAATCAAGGTCAAGAAGCAATGGAAAAAGTTAATGTGGTGTGTGGACTGAAATTTCAAATTATTAGAAAAACTTTTATTATACATTGATTCATATTACGAATGTATTTTCATATTTCTAGTGATATGAGAGTATAACAACCAATACGAGGAAGTATTTTGCATGAAAAAACAATCACAGCAAAAAAAATAAACGAAATGGCCTGCGCTTCACGGTTTTGACAAATCTAAATTATAATAAATAAAATAAAATCCTGAACAATCTTTCAATTTTAAATGAAAACCACCTACAATAATGTCAGAAAATACGGCTTACAATCATGTTTTTAAACAGAATTATCTGAGTTGCAGAAACAACTTCAAACGGGATATGTTCTTAATATGTTTATACCAAAACGTACTGGAGAAGACATAAACACATACTTCATGATAAATGAGAGAGGAAGTTTCAGACCGTTTTCCAAATTTTCATTTTTAGATTTAGTTTCATCTTATACTGACACTCTGAACACACATTCATATAGCACAAGACACCGCACACAGGGGTATTTCACACAAAAAGTCGATCAAAATTATTTGTACGTAATTTGTGTGTTAATTTCGTTTATTTTGTGTATTAGAACCTAGAACTATGAAGTAGGAGTAATAATAAAGAACATATACTTTGAACACACACTTTATTACATAATAAGCGATTATTTCCAAAAAACCTAAACAATATTCATACACTAAAATAATATCATTCTGACGAGCCGTCCCATCCTTCTTCGTCGGAAGCTTCATCTGGTGTCTGTGCCTTCGTCATCTTCTGTCTCGCTCTCTTCTTGAGTACTCGGGTCCCGTTAAAGTAATATTTTAATAGTTTCTGGTTTCAATAATTTACATTTTTGTGGGGCTTTGGGCCTAATGAAGCTCAAATACGGATCCAGAGTCAATAAAAATCTATTAATGACATGTTGCACTGATCCCAGCAAAATTTTTAGATTACCTCTCCCTAAATTGTCGAGAATATTTGTTTGTAGCTTCTACTGCTGCTTCGGACAGAGTGCCTATAGCTAAAAGTGCATTATAATCGTAGTACTTGTATAGGTGACATTGGGATTCCACCAGTACATTTCAATGAAAATCTTAGCCGTTTCGTGGCAGTGGGGAGCAATTTTATTTGTATCTACCTTGTGCCTACTATATACCATTCACATAAGACTATAAAATCTGTTAAACAATGTTTTTTCGGTACCTGTAATCTCTGCGAAAATCGTTTCCTACAATCAGTCAAATCATCGATAGATTTTCTAGGCCGACCCACATTGGACGGGTTGGATTTTATATGGATTTCGAAACATCCTTGAAACGAATCATGGTATATCTTTAAAAATACACACTCATTTCTCTTAGCAGCCTGACATTTTCTTTTAATTTACAATTTAAGTCTTAAAAATATTTGTTCGAACTGTTGCGTTTGTTCGGCCGTGAATGTCGGTTGATTTCAAATACTTTTTCCTATTAATTCCAACTTTTGCACGAAATTGTTTCCTTTCTCATGTTTACTCATATCATAAATAACTTTCCGGGTCGTTACCTTGACACCAGAAGAGCCCATAGCAAAGAAAATCTTAGATGAATTAATATGACAGAAAAAAAATGAAATTTGCTTTATTTTAAAGAATGTAGATTTTTTTCTAATAAATAGACGTTTTACACTTTTTGGCACCTAAATTTCAATGAAACTCCAAGATAGTAGGCCTACTCTAAACAAAAACCATACAAGAAATCAGACTCGGGAAAGGTCGGGAAATATAACAAAATCAGTCTTTAAGACTTTTTGTAATTAAAAAAATGCGTGTAAATTGAGTCAGCTTGGAAAAATGTACAGAAATAAAGTTGTGCGGTACTTTTGGATGTATGCTACTATTATTTCATTTCTGGGTACCTGGCTGTTCAATATCCATGATTAAAATCACCACTACTCACTTAACTTCACTAGCAAATTAAAATGGTACGACTTATAATTTTCTTGTATTTGATTGGTAACAGTACGTACATCTTGCAATTTGTTCAGAAGACGACTGTTCACGGGATGGGGAATGGAGCTTATCTAAAAAACATAGCGGACTCTTGTTCTATAGACATTTGCCTCGAGTTAGGTAGATACGGGTTCTTGCAATTTGTTTGAAATTTTTTTTGACTTTTGATCGGGTTTTTGTGTCAAATACCCCTGTGTGCACCGTTTCAAATAAATGCTGCACACTATAAAGATTATCGTTACTGGCTGCTCCCGGCTGCCTTTTACAAAATTGATGTATCCCACTGATTTTAAAAGTAGCAGTTTTAGCGTGCCTTTAGCCTTCATGGAGGTTTATCCAATCAGTTACACATAAAATTGTTGTATTTTGATTTCAAGTTACTTAGGTATCTAATACATAAATCAAACTTATTACCAACCTGGGGAATTATGATAGAAATGACTTGTATGAAGGCTCGATTTTTTATTCATGTCAGTAACACACTATAGAAAAACAAACAAATTAATTCATCTAATTTCATACAGAAAAGCTTACTATTTACAAAATTATTACAAAAGACATGTCTAGAATTCGGCATCGTTGATGACGCAGTAATCGGCCAGGTTCAGTGTTTATATTTATTATTCTTTTTTCGCCTGGAGTGATTTGGAAAACCCAAATATGGATGCCCGGACGGGGATTCAAACCAGAATTCTCCCGGATGCGAGGCTTCTGATAACTCACCACGATCGGCTACTGTTGGCCACATCTTCACAAGTTCTGCCTCTGTCGCATGAAGCAACGCTTTTTAAAATTGTTCTTGCAACTTCCAATGCCCGATAGTAACCTGTATAACTATCTCCACGTGATCCAGGTTTCTTCACGGCGTGGGAGCAGTTCTTTTTTATTTTTTTATTCTTCTCCATGGTTGATATATCTGACAGTCAATAGTTTTTACTTGAATTTTTTGAATCAATTTCAAGAGGGTATGACGAATTCTGACCACTGTCAAACAAATTTTGGTCAAGTGAGTGGCAGGTGATGTTCTTGTAAATGGTGAGCTGAGTTTTTTAAAAAAACTTTTAGCCTCCACATATTCAGCTTCTTTTTTTTTTTTTACTTTCATCAGTTTTCAACTAATTTGATTCAATCTTCCATCCTTTACTATCTTGCGCTAACCTCTTAATCTCAACATACCCCTTACACTTTACGTCCTCAATTATCTACTTAATATATTCCAAACTCTGTCCTTCCTCTACAGTTCTTACCTTCGACTGTTCCCTCCACTAGCAAATTAACCAATCCTGCATGTCTCAGAATATGACCTACCATCCTATCTCTTCTTTCTGTAAGCCTTTGCCACAAACTCCTTTTCTCACCCATGATTTCCAAAACTGGTTCATTTTGTACTTTATCTATCCACCTAATTTTCAGCATCCTTCTATTGCAACACATTTCAAATGCTTCAATTTTCCTTCCTTCTGATATTCCATGCTTCGCTACCATAAAGTGCTGTGCTCCACACTTAGAGTTTTAAAAAGTTCTTTCTATGCCCCATGTTTGAAACTAAAAGATTCCTCTTTTCCATGAAGGTTCTTTTTGCTATTACTATTCTGCTTTTAATGTTAAAATGTTCCTGCTTCGTCCATCAGTTGTAATTTTGCTTCCCAAGTAGCAGAATTCACTTACTTCTTCCTTCGCATTCGATCCTATTTTTATATTTAACCTGCTATTAATGGTATTATTTTTGCTACATTTCATCAATTTTCTTACATCAACTTTCTTCGCATGTGCAGAGTTATAACATACAGATTTCACATACTCCCCATCTGAATAACTGAGCAGTACGACTACTGTAAATTGTGTCCCTAAAAACTGTTTGATTTATTTTTGGCTATGAAATGATTCTTCATCAGAAATGATCCCATTAGTTCTGCCCCGTGATAGAGCTGGTTACAGAGATATTTACCGAAGGTAAAATTCTAAACGTGTAGGGTTCTTTACTCTACTTCGAATATTCTGCTGTAAATATTAAATTGGTGCAGTTTAATTACCTAACTCGACTTCCCATATGATGGTTATCTACTGCAATCGCTAAATCAGCCTGACAGAAATTTGCTGAAGGAAGGCAGTGGTATATATTATTAAACTTAACTCACCATTCGTTTCGTTATTTTCGACAATTAGTTCACAGGAACTGTATTACGCTACAATACGAAATGAATGTAAAAAATGACTCGTTTTGCAATAACTCAGCGAAATAACTACTTCCGTTTCACAAATTTTATGAAGATGTTGCCAGTTATTTTGCTATTCACACCATCGTCATACATTTTCATCTTAACATCTCACTAATCTAAGTTCAAAGAACATTCCAAATACCTCATTCTTTTAAAATTTGCTTACTTGATAATGTATTAACACCTAAAAAAAACTAAAATAAACTGGGATGTTTGCACGAAATCGTAAGCCAATTATTTCAAGCGAACCATTATGGAAAATAATCAGTCCTTCCTAAGGGACTGATTGGTGTAAGAGCCTGGTTTTTGTCTACGAATATCAGTGATCCGTAGGTCAATTTCCCTTTCAATCTGAGTTTGCAGCATAATATTCTGTATATTGGCGATCGGTCAGAAACACAGAAGATTAATAGCTCCCAAAGAAGAAGTTATAAATGATTTAATATTTCTTCCTTACGTTCACAGCAACAAGACAACAACGTACATACGCTTAAATGGATTTCCGTTTTCTTTATATGATGACTTAGAGAAATGCATTTATCTAGAGAAAATTTTAATATAAAATAAAACCTGTAAATGCAGCAACAAGAAAGTTAACTAAACTGAGGAAGGTTGGAATATTAAGTAGAAAGAGTTAATTAGAGAACGAAATGAAGGGCAGTAAACTTAGGAAAAGAGAAGATACAGTGAACGTGGTAGACCAGATGACATGAAGAAGGAAGACGGCAATACCGATTTTTCGGAAATGAAACAAAATCGCTCTTCAAGAAATAATATTAAAACGGCTGCAAACAAGATGTAATGAATTTGAGAAAGAAAAAGACTTAGTTGGATAGATGTGGCATATATAAACTCATAAGGGCTGAATTTGTCTGGACTTTGAATGATTGAAGCACAAGAAGAGTAGAATCCGATCGCTAAATAACCTTTGTTTCGTTTAAGACTTATTTGCGAAGAAATAAAAAAAGGTAAACATAAAACTACAGTATAATAATTTTGACTTCATATGATTCACTATTATTAATAGAGATTGAGTCAAGGTGGAAGAAGTTACATTAATGACATCCTTAGTTTTGAAGCAATAGCAGAGTAAAAATTGAGTGGTATTAGATTTTTCAAACGCAACTGACAGAATGAACTACTACAATGGAAGAAAAACTGACTTGCAGGATAGAGGCAGTTTTAATAGGTAGAATGCAAAGAGCTAAGATAGAAAATTCAAAAAAAGATAGGTAGAAGTGAAAATGCAAGTACCAGAGGGTGATGTACAGGTCCCACCTCTACTCATTACACTAAAGAACGATCGTATTAAAAGTTTACAGTCAGAAGCTAAGCTTTTTCTAATAACAGAATGTTATACAATAAGATTAAAACCGGAGAGGAAGTAACCTGGACAGCATGATTAGCTGGATAGGTTAACATACAGTAAAGATAAATGCAAAGGTACATAGATAAAAAAAAATTAAAGATATTTTTACGACTGTATTGGAACTGATTGTTGTAGACCTTAAGTATAAAAATCTTGACACATCACTGACAGTAAACTCAACTGGGCAGGAACATTAGTAGTAGAAGGCGGTTTGAATGTCCTTCTATTAATGGAAAGGTTGAAGTGGCAGAGAAGTGAACCCCTACGAGCTCTTATTCAGACCAAAGCATGAAAATAATAGAGTAGTGTGGGATCTACATTTTGGGTATCAAATACAGCAGTTGGAGTTAGTGCAAAGGAGCTAAGCCAGATTAATCTTCGGAAATTACCGCAGAACACAATCAGTAACCAATATGATAAGGGATCTGGAATTGGAATTATTGAAAGACAGAAGGGAATGAAGAGATTGCTGAGACTGTACATGCCGTATTGGTGATTAGTCTTAAATGGACATAGATAAAAGATTTAAGAGTAGGCAAGGTATTGATATCTGTGGTAATGATATAAACTTCCCAAAAACACTGAATGAATTTGAAATTAAAATTCTTAAAGTTCAAAATTAGATGGTTGTGGAAGTTTCAATCAATGAAAAGAGAATTAAAAAACCAGTAATGGGAAAAAAAAGATATTTACTAAAATTACCACGAGGGCATATTCATGATCGCATTTAAATTAAATTAAAAAATAGAAGTAAATCTGTTAAATGGACAGACGATAAAAGGATGACAATAGCGGAGTTGAAGTAGCTTTTGATAAGGTTAAATTCAACAACAAAAATTTTTCAAACTCTGTTAAGTAGATGGAACTGAATTAGGTGGAGGAATGTATAATTAATAACATCAAATTTTTATAAACTGCCTAAGGACAGTTGTCTTCAATACAATGTGAAATTATGAGATATAACATGTTAAAAATAGAAACAGGTAAAACAATAAATTATTGTCAGCGGTATTTAACTAATGCGTTGAGAAAACACAGAAGAAAAGAATGAAACATTTCAGTGACAAGCGACGGTTCAAAGAGAAAGAAACCGTATGCTGATATAAAGCGCTAGCTGAGTGACGTGCAGATGTATTGCCTTACTGCATGAACAAGAAAATTTGAAAGAAAAATCATATAGAAAAGCGGAACATTTTTTCCAAGTGAATTTTCTCTAAGTACTTAACAAACAGACAGCTTCCTATTCTACAATATTCTCTACATTTTAACACACCTACTGCAACGTACATCTTTGTCTTCCAAACACTTCTTCCCCTCAGCTGTACGCTGAATACATAACCAATCCCTTATGTCTCCAGTTGTCTGTCCATCATTCATCAAATGTTTTTATAATTTTCCCACAAAGATTTCTTCTACCATCATTTACAGAATGTGTTTGGAATTGTAATTCCCCATCATCATTATTTCTTCAACTCCGTTTTCCCTGTAACAGGTTCCGCAAAAGCGCTAGTCAGTTTTTTCTGCTGCTGCTGGTCATATTCCCAACTCAAGCCTCTTGCTCTACGTATTGTTTCACAGTCTCAACGCACCGTTTCGTTGTTCTTGATTGTTGTTCGTTTTCAGTTCGCTATTTAGGTATCTCTGTGCTATTCGTCTTTTAGATTCTCACCACTGAACTTTCTGTTGTCCAATACATCAGCAACGGATGCCAATGTTCCGTATTTTCACAGTTGTTAATCTATTCCTTCCTATCTTATCTGTCATGATGTTAATGAATTTCATTTCTGAGGCCTAAGTTTTTCTTTTTATTCTAATTAATAAGCTTTCGCGATATTTCAGCAACAAAAAAAATAAGAAAACACTCTTGGCTAAGATAATATGATGAGTTTTTCCTGCATTACCGTATTGTTGTTCTACATTAAGCTTCCAAGGTAAATAAAGTTCCAAAGTCTGTTTAGTCAAGATCGTTCCGAAAAATGTTGTAGCCTATTTCGTTTCTATTAATAAGCGTTTCTAGTCTCTTATTTTTATTTATTTTTATATTAAATTCTTCGAAGGCGTTATTCGAAACCATCATTTACGCCTGGACTACCGTTAAACGTTCTTCCCATATCAGAACAGCTCCTGTTGAAACGAGTTCGTTGGGCTCTTTGTATATCTCCTTGAGAGACTGAATTATTCAACGACAAAAAGGAGTGCTGATAGAGCAACATTAACTATCATCATCTGTCTGGACACAACTGTAATATGTATAAGCATAGAATCCTAATTTCAACGATCAAACTATTTTACCACTTTCATCATCTCCAGGTCTTTCGATGTCCAGAAATATTATCGCAAGACTTCTCCCTACTTCCAAGTAATTCCCTATTGACATTTGAATAGAAAGTACGAGATCACTCCAGATCACATTGAATGCTTGTTATTTATCTTTAAATTCCTCCTCCAAATTGTATATCAACAGACTAACAACTATGTATTTTTCACATATACAACAATTTCCCGTTTTGAGCAACCCCCTTCGTCCAATCCTCTTGTATTTTCTCCTCGAGTAAGATAAGTTCAGGCTATGTAGTCCAGCTGACTTCATCACGAGTGGACTAACGTCGAGCGGGCAGGTGGTTCAGCAGCCAAGGAATTTTACCAGATATCGAGAGATTTTCGTTTAGAATCTCTGTCTAGGTGGGGATTTTGAAAGGCCCTTAACCCGACATTCACCTTTAGCATAGCTTGTTATGAAGTCTGCCATAACTCTTCCGTGGTTCTGATTCACGTTGAACTGGAGGTCTCTTTACCATGTAGAATTACCGGGTTATGTTAGGTAATGAGGAAAGGAACTAGCCACCCTTCCTCCAGTACCAGTACCAGGCTAAGTATACCTCCTTCTGTAAGGTCCATCCAACCTTCGGGATGAATACCAAGTTTAGCTTTTCAGCAATAAGATCGTCAAGTTCCTATTAATATGCCTATCTCATTAGTCATGATTTTTAGTCCTGCCTTCACTTCCAGCCATCTAAGACAACTGTATTTTGTGGCTTACTCTCATTCTGTAGGCAATGTCCATGTTCTTAAGTAGTTTAGGAACGGATCCCAGTACATCTTCATTTCTCCCTGATTTCTTCGTGTATGCTCATCAGTTTGCCGTTATCTGTTTCCAATGCCAAGTTATTCTCAAATTAACGTTCACTTTTTCTGCTCACTTTGCCTAGCAACTTCGCGGCAATGGAAGTATTTTATATTTGTGTGTCTGTTACAAACGTTCTTTTCAATATCATGGGTTATATTCTATTTTCAGTATTTCCTTGTCAAGGTGATATTTTCTCACACTGAGTTTTTTACCTTGCCATTCCAACGTGGTGTTTCTTTTTCACTCATATTTTCACAAACATTTTCAGATGCTGATACGATAGTCTGAGGAATGCAACCTATTGTCCGCTTATCTTTTTTTATTCTTCTTTGATAATCTTCAAACAGTCTTTGTTTGGTACTACCATTTATTCTTTTCTGCAGCTTTTGATTTTCTTTCCTCTGACATTATTTAAAGAAAAATCCTTGCGCTCTGCATCTAAAAGGCTGTAATCACTATCCAGGGTTTCATTAGAGATGACCTTAACATCTGTGAAGAATTGGGTAACATATTTCTGAGCAATTCTATGGTTGATAACCAATGTATATTTTTTAGTCTTAATGGAGAGCAGCCCTTACGATGTCTAAAACGTTTTGTCTTTTGTTGCAAATCCAGCATTCTGGTCGCCCGTGTTTGGATACTATCCTCTGTTCATTAAGGAACTACCCTCTTAGTGAATATTGATGTTTTCCGTAATATCTATGTCAGAAACTGAATACATTTTTTACACTTTAATTCCATTTTGACTGATAGGCATTTCGTTCTGGCCTCCCATTCGGAAGGACGCTGGTTCGAATCTTGGTCCGGGCATTCAGATTTGGGTTTTCCATGGTTTCCCCAAATCACTCCAGGCGATTACCGGGATGCTTCCTTCAAAAGACCATGGCCGAATTCATTCCCGTTCCTTGTCCCCAGTCCCATCCCGCCTCTAATGACCTCGATGTTGATGAGGCGTAAAGCCATAAGTAAATAAAAAAATGGGCATTTCTTCCCTGAGCATTTCCAATCGCAGCAATATTCCAGTCTTGTGGCTGTCTATAAAGCAACGAGTTCTTTACATTTTTTGTAAGGGTGAAGATACGGTCATAATCCATTCGCGTCGGTTTCTAATAGACAATATTTGCCCCTGTAAGTGTAGAATTTATAAGAAAGATACTTTTTCAGATCAGATCTTGCAAATGTTTTAGTAGTACTTTCTTATTGTTTCACCAAAATGCATACTTAAATTCTATAGGCATTGATCTATCACAATAATAGAGTAGAAACTAACAAAATGTTCAGTAGAAGAAGTAAGAGAACTATTGTTAAAGAAGTAAGTCAAAACGGATGATGTTGCACAATGTTATTCTTCAGCGTAGAAAATCATGAATGTGAATCTTCGGTACTATGGACGTCAGAAGAAGGGAATTTTTTTTTTTAATTTGAAATACGTTTATGCGGAAATATTCTAAAAATTAAGCGGGGAATGAAAGTATCAAAAGCAAATATCCTCTAAATGAGTGAGATACGGCGGGAGGAGAGAGTTAAGACACTTCGCCGATACGAGTATGGTGTGTCAGACGGCAGTGTCATGGCGCAAATATTAATGTTCCGAATATTTTCGAGTTATGTTGTGGTTTTCGATTCACGTCTCCAACACCCATGACATTAGTGCAGTCTTTCGATACCAATCAAATTTGCTTTAGATGATAGTAGCCATTAGGATGCACTGAATTAAATGTTGTTAATATATCCGAAAATAACTGAAATACGGAAGATTTTATTTCTCCTTGCTTATTAGATAATGATGATTTGACGGCAATTCACGTTTTTATTTTAAACTGAAAATAATAGATCAATCTATCATACGTATTGGTCATCTACTCCAAACATCTACACGTTTCAGTGGAAATAAAAAAAAAAATACTAGGATGAGACCATTACCCGAATATAAAATTTTACACATTTTAAATGCGCTACTCGAGATATTCAGTCTTGGATCAACGGAATACATAACCTGTACAGGTTTAAATTGTGCAATTTATTGTTCTTACTACAGATTTAACAGACAGAAAGTGTAGCAACATCAATAGGTCTCCAACATCAACAGGGTATCTTTTCGAGTATAGAACCCTGAAAAATTTAGGAGTTTTCTCGGCTAAGTTTAGACCGTAATCACGAGTTACTGTTGAGAAGAACTGTATAGTACAAGAAGATATTAGAGTATTTGAAGATGGTCGTTGATATAGTTTCTCGTCGATAAGGAAGGAGAAACAATTCAGCAAAGAGTAGTGGAAAGTGAAGGATACCATAAAAGTAGGTACCAACGATGTAAAAAAAAAAAAACTTCGTTAACCAGTCTTCTTAAGTCCATCACAGGTGGTTTTTTTGTTTTTTTTTTTTTTTCAAAGTGTCGATCTGAACAAAAAAATAAAAACTAAATTCCACTCAAAGGTTTGCATTTACGATGTCTACATCTTGTAATATTTTGGTGTTTCTATCTTATTTATATTATTCTAAAGTTAGGTAACTTGGATGTGAAAGTTCATTCACAGCTCAATAAATATTTGAAGCTGGAAGCAGCGTATTCATACTGTATTCACGATGTTACATAAACATTAGGTAATTCCGAAGTTTTGCCCGTTGCCACCAACAATTGAACTGTTGGAACTTACAGCGGACAAAATCAAATTCTAAGGGAGCCACCAGGTCACAAGTGTCTATAAACACTGTGCAAAATTTTATCAGGTAATACAGGGTATTATGGGGTAGTGATACTTTGTTGTGTGGAACACAGTTCCCGTTGAATAGGGGTTATTGTATGGAGAGCGAACTGGGAAAGATGGAAAAACACCAGGGTGAAACAGGTGCTAGTTCTAATTCAAGATCGGAACTAATAACCAAGTAAGTCTAGAGAGGGACGCACTGCTTAGGAGTTGTGAGTATCCATAACATTAGTAATGGGGGCTGCACTAACACTTAAAAAGAAGGGGATACTTCCCGAGTTATCAGTTAAAGCCTTGAGACAGCTCAGTTAAAATGTGGTTGCAACAGTATCTTTTTTTAATTTAATTTTAATAGAGCACACGCTCCGGTGGCAATTTCCCCACACACCCGTCTTCCCCCTTTCCTGCACCCACCTACATTAGCCCTCTACAAATTTTTACTTTAAATTCTTTCAACGTTTTCGGTAAATTATTCATCATTTCCCTTGGTAACTTATTCCAATCCCTTACCTAAAAAAGAGAACCTTTCCACAACCTTGTGCCTGAAATAGAGTGCCAGCTTGTGGTCATGGTCATCTTTTCCCTGCCATGCACTACTTTTCATACCTACACCAATATCTTTCCATGCCTGCTGACCAGTGTCTTAGTTAATTTAGAGGCTGCTGACGAGGAAATAAAAATAGGTTACTGATGAGGAAACGGTTACAAAGCACGCTGTAGAGATCGTAAATTCCAGAGAAACTGTCGAAGTTGATGATAGGACCGAGTATATGCCAAAACCAGTTATAAAATTGCTAATATTGAATTGTGAGAGTGTAATGAACAAAGCAATAGAATTCATTAAGTGCGAAGTGTGAAAAAAAACGCTAATAGTTATAGCCATAAGGTTTTGATAATAGAGAGGAATGCTAAGTAATAAGGTTTCCCCAAAGGTTCATAGATGTACTACAGTTACGCCAGAGGGGATGAAACGATATTCGTATATAATAGTTAGAAAATGCTACTACAGCTCGTTGGTATCCATAGATACTAGTCATGAGTTACGAGGGTAGAATTCTTGGTGGACCCGAAAGAAAAATTAGTATTGGCCATTTGTAGCCATGGAAGAATTAATGATGTAGTCAGAAGTGTGTGTAAGTGTCGTAAGGTTAAGTTTACGGGGTTCCTACAGGTATTTCTGCGTCCTGCACGATTCGTGGAGGTAGAGCTCCACATTGCCAATTTCAATCTTTAACGTCTGGGAGGAGAATTAGGTAACTAATATTAGAAGCAGAGATTTTCAAACACCTTAAGAAGAGGAAAAGGCTATACACAAGTGGTAGATCAGAGCCAAAACATGTTGGAAATCTCAACAACAAAAAAACCTTACGTTAACTTTGTTAAGTCTATGGTTACAGAAGGCATAAGTGAACATGAAGCAGTACCGATAGACACAAGAAGGCTCAATATAGTTCTAATAAGATTCTAAGGATGTTATAGCTGTAGAGAAATATCAAGGAAAGATACAGTTTGTGGAAACAATGGAACTAGTACATTTGATAGAAGGGGGAATAGTTCAAATACATTTGAGAGAATGGAGGAAAAGCCTTATTGCAAAATGTTATAACATTGAAGAAACGCATAGTTTTAAAATACTGTTGTAATAACAAGTTGAAGTGAAGAAAGATGTTGGTAGAAAGAACGCGGCAACGCAGGAACTCAGCCAATGAGGTTGGGGAAGACTTTTCTGAGGATACGAAATAGACAGAAATGTTCAGTAACTGTTTTTATAAGATCAATGGAGTCTGTAAAACTAAGGGGGCAAGTATGACAGTAGGAGCTCTTCCTCATAAGATAAGGAAATAAAGAATAGATCGTTATTGTTATTAAGTAAAAGCGCCATAAGCTGGCACTTGATTTCAGGCATAAGGGTTTAGGAAGATTTTATTTCGTTGGTAAGAGGGTCAAGGAATTGCAATAAGGTACCAACATATGTGATAAATAATCTACCAAAAAAGTTGACAGAATTTAAAGCTGGAATTTGTAGAGTGTAAACGTAGGTAGGTACAAGAAAGGAGAAAAGTGAGTCGTGTAGGGAAATTGCCATCGGAGCTTGTGCTCCATCGTAATTTAATTAAATTAAATTATGAGCGATCTAGGTAGGTCGAAGAGGCGATAAAAGACTGTTATGTATAATACTACCACTCATTCTGTAAAGACTGATGTATACGCCGTTGTAACAAACGTTTAATTTTTAGCTGTTTATGACTACAGGAATAGTATTTTTAGATTATATGGTAGATTAGTTACAGGAAGCTTCAAATACAAACATATCAGAAATGTCTCTAAGGAAAGACAGTGAGTTTCAGATCAGTAGCTTGGATTTAATAGAAGCCATACGCGTGATCTCAGTTTGATATGTGTAACATATTTAAAATCATAATTGTCAATGGAGGCTAGGTTCATAATTTGACACCGGATCTGTGTATAGCGTATAGGGAAATCAGCCGTAGACTGGTAGAAAGTAAGGTTAAAACAATTTTGATGGAGCAAAACCTTACTTGTTGTGTGGTGGAATTCTAAAGAGGTGCGAAACAAAGATTTACGGGATGAAACTCGGTATTACAAGTAAAAAGTGTGGAGTAAAACTAGTAATTCCGCAGCGTATGTATCGGAAACATTTTTTGGTAAAGGTAAAGGATTAGAGCCAGAATTTAAGCTATGATTAGATGACATAACCAGTCGAAAGACTGACGACAGCAAAAAAAAAAAAAAAAAAAAAAAAAAAAAAAAAAAAAAAAAAAAAAAATTATTGTATAATGAGCAGTCTGGAATAACAGAGGATATGGAGCTCTTCAAAGCATCGTGTTCAAATCCTGGTGTAGCAAGGAATTTATACAAGATTTTCTATGTTCATTTTGTAATATTAAAAAAAAAAAAAAAAAAAAAAAAAAAAAAAAAACTCAGGGTAGTGAGAAAGCGGTAACGCTATGGTCTCGCAATCGGGAGGGCACTGGTTCGAATCTACGTCTGGCAATCTAGATTTCGGTATTCCATGATTAACGGAAAGCAATCTAGGTGAATGCCGGGATGGTTCGTCCAAAAATTTCAAGGCCGAATTCGTTTCCGTTCCTGCCCTCACTCCTTTCCCGCCTCTAATGACCTATATGTTGACGAGGCGTAAAGCCGTAAACAAGCAAGGTTCCAATTCCATGTTAAACTTGAGGTCCAGCCATCGCAAAGTCGGAATACCTGTATAATCAGATCTCTGAAACCAGGTCGTAAAACCAAACGAATTAATGTAGGCTTTCTCCATGAGTTAGTTGCGCAAAATCTTCTCGAGCTTTCCACCGGGAGAGCGCGTCAGTAGAAATACAAAGCTACGTTTCGGAGCCAGAGGTAGGATCCGAAACGTCGCTTTGTATTTCTACTGATGCGCTATCCCGGTGGAAAGCTCTAGAAGATTTTACGCAAAGGAATTTACTTTACTTTATGTCATATAATGCAGTATCTTTCATCATAATAAATTAAATGAATAATAATATTGGCCACAGCATCTTCACAGATGATAGTTGTAGCGACTCAGCTATCACTTGGGTTGAGTGCATCGCATCTTCTTTTGTGGCTGAATAGTCCGATGGCGGAGCGACAAATTTTGAATAAGATGACAGATTTTTTAGACCTGGCACTGAACGTTGTAGAAACCTAGCTTAGTATCATTTAGTAATTATAGAAATGTGAGGGTCTCTGTGACACTCCGCTTATGCATACTGCTGCAAGTTTTATTCTTTTATCGTCAAAATTGTTTAGAAGACTGGTTCCTGTATTTGACAGCTTCAATGTAAAAATGGACTTCATGTTAAGATAATTGCCTGAAGATATATGAAAGTCTCTATTGAGAAACAGAATTATATTCACTATGATGTTTTAACAGCTGCGAGTTTTGTTGAAGGACTGTGCACACTGATGTTTTACGAGGATAAGTATATATATTCTTTAGTTGCTTCAGAGTCGAAATGAAGTTGGAATAAATGTCTAACGACAGTACACTCCATCATACTCTGCTCAACGGAGTAGTTCATGGTTGCGACTGCTGCAGGTTCAGAGTACAGTTAGCTCCAAACCATGACAGCTGTAATGACTTCTTATCTACAAACATTTAGAGTCACACTGATTTACAATAATCCCAATTTCATGTATGCAAAGATGTATTGGACTGTTTGTCCTTACAAAATATTTCATAATTATCATGGTTTTGTGTAAATTGATCTGAGCAACGATTATTTATTACAGTTATAATTCTTCGCATCAACAATTAAGAAAAATATGGATTCATACTTCATCTTCCATTCGTCTTTCTTTTAGTATATTTCCAGATCTTATTCACCTAATGGATTATTGCATTCATTTCGAACAAATATTTGAACAATAAAAAGGGAGCATATAAAACTAATTGAGAAGAGTTCTTGTACATGAATTTAAAAAAAAAAAGATATAAAACCGTAAAATCAGGATTTTTTTTGTGTCTGTCCACACATCATGGAAAAAACTAATGACGATTTTTAACGAAACACCACATGGTGACAGCTTATGTCACTGGTTAACATGAAGGACTTTCTTCCAGAATAGTAACTTAGTTCCCGATGAGTCATGGCCCAAACCGTAAGTTTGTAAATTTTCTCTGTGGCCGTAAAAAAAAAAAAAAAAAAAAAAAAAATAATAAAAAAACTTATTAATTTACTTCAACTAAACTCTTTTGTCATCAGTTAGGATTATTTTTATCTCGATTAGTTCCATATTTAGTTCAAAAGGTCAAAACGTTACTTGTTGTGTGTGTATGTGTTCAAGCATAAATAAACCATTTCAACAGAACTGAGCATAATAATACCTTATCATAACTCATTGTAAGTTTCGACGTGACATTGGAATGCTGAGAGATAAAAAACTGGTTCGCTGTACTTAATTGTTTCCATAGTAGAAACTATTAATTTCATATTGAATGATGATAGTTTCCTCGCAGTCCCAAATATTTGCCACGGTCAGTCCTGTTTGCGTGGTGACAGTGTATTTTAATCATATAAACTATACCAAATTAATTTGGAGATTCATTTAACGAGATTGTATCATCATCTTTGTTTATACAAATAAAGAAGTCTGTTCGGACACACCCCAGCATCTTTACAAATATTGCTTACAGGAAATCTGTGTCAAAAATATTGAAGTGTATTCAGTGAATTAACAACAACCATAAAATTTTCCGTAATTAGTGACTGTTTAAAGGAGACTTATTATTTTCATGCACGAATACTCTATTTTATGAGAGCTTTGTATATTGCCTTAAGCAATAAATAAATGGCGGTAGAAACAAATGACTGCACACAAACGTATTTAAAATATTTGTAAACAAACTACTTTCAGAAGGTGAGTATGTGATTCAAAAAAGGGAATAAAAAGAGCTGCTACTCAGATTATTCCTGTTCGAGCCAATATTTCTTTGATAGCTTGTCTGTGAATTAACAGCACAGATCTCAAATTCTGCTTTGGTGAAGCACCAGGCACTCAGGCACAGCAAATTTAATATCTGTTAAAACAATTTCGTGTGGCCTCTTAGGACAGAGTATTTTTACAGATTCGCTCAGTCCGCCTTTGTCTTAGCTGCCTATCCTGATACCGTTACTCTACTGTGTACATGGAATCTTCAGATCATCGTGGAATCCGAACCACTGGAAGCGACCTTGCATACTTCGCATCCACAAAACAATATTTGCCAGAAATAAAGGTATGGTTAAGGACCTCTGAAAATCGCAGCGAGCCGGGATTCAAACTAGGGGACCTTCCGACCTCCTTGTCAGACGATTTAACCACTGTAGTCACCAGACCTTTATATAAGAGGATATCTATGTATACAAAAAAAAGAAGTGTGACACGATGTTTAGAATGGCAAAGAACAACGTGAAGATTTGTAAAGGAGCATTGTACCTGTATTCTTAACTCTCGTCATCCCGCTACACATCATTTCTGTGTTCATCGTTCTAGTTCTTTTTTACCTCAAACCTGAGCAAAATAAATTAATCCCATAAATGTTTTATGTTTAGTCTTTTCATGAGACGTGAGTTAATAAACATTTATTGATAATGTCCGCGAAGATTGTTTGCAACGTGAGCAGTTATTGTGCAGGCGGAAAACATGTCTGCTGTTCCAATGAAAGCAGATTGTAATTCGCGCTGGACAACGACGCCATACCGGTCTGCCCGTCTGCCCTCTGGCGTGCTTCGCGCGAAACTAACAGCGCTCGAAAAACGAAGAAAGAACCCCAGCCGCGCACCATCTAACGTACGAACGGCGCACTACGCAGGTTTTTCTTCTAAAAAAATTAGCGGCAACCTTAAAATTAGAAAACAAGCGTACGTTTATGTTACACTGTAGGGGTGACATTTATAGTTTCTGTATAAGGTCACTTTAATATCGACTCTCGTGACATATTTACTAAACTTTAATATCAGCATCAGTAACTCATTTGACTTAATTTCCTGAAATTGTCAACTGCAAGAAAGAACAACAAAAAATATCTCACACTAATGGGCATTGATATATATGTTCATTCATTTCTGAACATGTTTTAGCACCACATTTGACAGTCCAAATCTTTGACTTTTGGCTCTAATGACAAAAGTCGTCGATCCACCCAAAAATTCTAATAATAACATCTGTGAGATCGTGTTGAACAGTAGAAATACAAAAACCAACATTTCAGTCAAACGTACACTAAAAGGTCTAACCCATGTGGTTTATAAGTTAGGAGTTTGTTTGGACGAGTGAGTTGGAGGAGGTACTGCAACTCAATGTGGGATATGCTAATTTAGTGATGATAGAGTTAGAAAGATCTAACGGTTTAAACATAAATATACTAATCACAAATTAAATGCAAAAAGCAGACCAAAGCTTTGGAGTATGACGTCAATTGCAGTTTTTCCAGAATGAAGGACATCGTTTCTACAGCATGTACGCTTTTTATTTAAAAATTTTTTTTGAAAAAAAATGCAAAAGTTTTAAACAGGACCACAAATTACTTCTTTCTAATCGGAAACTTATTGATATATTATGAATTTCGCAGGCACAATAAATTATTTTCCTTCTGCCCAATGTAATTATTTGGTTAGCTGCTTTTCTCGAGAAGAACTGTTTGTCCGTCATAGTTTTTCAGGTTTAGTGCTTTAGTATTTAGCAAGTCTTTCACACTAGACAGCAATCGTGTGGTACTTTTCTCCCCATTTTTGAAGGTTCCACAGATCTACTGTTCTGCTTCTCTTGGAACCGGTTTTACTGTCACCGGTTCCAAACTGAGCTGTCCGAGTCTGTTATTAAATAGTGCCAGTTGAATTTCGAAGTCTTCACTGTTTGATTGTTCCTTCAGTTACGTCACAAATAGGCCTAAATTACGGTAACAAGGAGAAAAATTAAAAGATCTAAGCTTATAATCGTTTCACCATCTTAAATACGTTTTCCAGCCAAATAATCTAGGAACTCAGAATGTTGGTAACGGATTTCTGCTTGTGTATTGAAAGATATCAGGAAGACCTTTATTTGTTGGTTTTTCACCTTATTTTGATGTGTGGCCAGATGTTTAGCTCTTAAACAAAAGTTTTGAAATAAGACAGTGATTAGAGATTTCCATTCTTGTTACTGAGAAGTGAGGAGTAATTTTTGCACACTAGACGGCTGATTAAAAGAACAATAAATTGAGAACGTTTTTTTGGACATGATCCCTTATTTTCTTTTACACAGATTAGATGCTGCGGATGTTCCTTGCGGCTAAAGAGAAAACCGTTGTTTATTTTGTTTCTGAGAATTTAAGGAATGAAGTAGTGGTACTGGAAATATTTCCAACTAGCTGTCGACCGCACTTCGTTACTAGTTTTTTTACTAGGCGAAGAATTATCAGATGACGTCACGTCTTCATTTGAAGCTACTCACTCGGACAGTTTCGTCAATATTGTCGCAAAATACAGTGGCAAATGCAGTATGGTTACCACTCCCTTAACTGAGTTGTATGATGAAGATGAATTTCAGTTTTAATTCCGATTACTCTCAATTTAGAATAATACGTGGCTGTTGTTAAGAAACGTTTCAACCATGAGAAGCAAATTACCATTAGATGGATACTGATTTGCGGTCACTTTTATCTATATTTATCAGCTTTTCGAAATGAAATCAGAACTGAACATAACCTATTTTACTCTTGGGGTCATGGATTTAACAAACCCGCCTCTAAATTGGATTAGTAGTATTTTTTGCGTGAATCGCGTTAAAGCCAAAAAAAAAAACAGACGAAAAAATACATCCTTTCTTATACCTCAGCTTTCCGATGTCGGGTTGAGATAAAATATATTTCACATTATAGTCCGATCAAAATAGACATTCACCCTTGCATAAATTCCCAACAAGCTGAAAATTTGCATGAACGTTAGGGATACCATTATAATGAAATTGTGGAAAGTCCTCATCGATCCCGTCTGTGCAAAAAAAAAAAAAAAAAAAAAAAAAAAAAGAAAAAAAAAAAAAAAAAAAAAAAAAAAAAAAAAAAAAAAATTTGTACAATATAAAAGTTCGCAAAAATGTTTTGTTTTGTATTTTTTAGCCAAACGGTTAATTTGATGATAAAAATAGCTCAGAAAAAAATTGTAGATTATGTAATTATCTAAAAAACTTGACCTTATAATTTTTTTCCTAAGATTTAAAATTTCTGAGAAAAATCCTTTTTAAAATTCCCTGAAGTTGTGTATTATCCACAAAATGCACACGTTTCCACGCCACCTGTGAGGCGCATTTTTTTTACGTGGTTTTCCAGGTAGGTCTACTCCACGGTGTATTTTACTAGTGTAATGGTATGTCAGGTCTTCTTATTCAACTTCTTCTTTTTCTCTTCATCCATCACCATCTTCTTCTTCCCCTGAGTCGACGTAAATTGTTGTTAACAGTGATACATCAGTTATTTCGTCGTTGATGTAGCTACCTTCTTCTGTTGGAGATTCAATAATTGCACACGACTGACCTTAACAACTGGTGCATGCTGTTGAACAAAATAAGCCCACTTTTTTGCTGCCGCATTTTGAATTACACTTCTTTTTTTATCAATTAGCTTCCAACACCATTCTTCTGGATCCAGCATATTAAATGTTAATTGTCCCAGTTATTCAATGATAATAACTTTATCGCCATATTTCAACTTTAATAATAGTTTAATAGTTCTCTTATCTACATCTGAAATTTTACAAACAATTTTTAATTCTTCCAATGTAAACTGACAGTCATCACTACTATCGATGAATGTAAATATTTCTTCCATGGTAAGACTCAATGCTTCATCTCGGGGACGACCGGCTTTACTCCCAGTGGACGGTTTAAAAAAAATAAACAAACATGTTGATACATATCTTCAGCAGCAACTAAATAATGTTCAAACCAGAAACGAGCGATAACAGGGGCTTTTTCATCAGAACGAGACTGAGCTACTTTCAGAACAGATTCTTTGACTGAAAGGGTAGTAACTTTACAAATTTTACGCCGAAATTTCTGTGCTCGTTTCTTTTCATTTTCTTCATTAATTCATCGCTGCAAAACAAGCAACAATTTTTAAGACAAAAATGTGATTCACTTACGTGTGCTCTAGTACGAGGAGGACATGTTTTAGATGTACTGGCTTGTTCCTCTTCATGTTGTCTTTTCACTGCAGCAATAGTACTCTTCGAGTGTAGTTTTTACGACACTGCACATGAATTGTAACTGATTTTTTGTCCTTTTAGGCAGTCAGTGAATAAATCATCTCTTTCAACACTTGCGTCATTCAACGTCTTCATGCCACGATCAACAGTAACCATTTCACTTGCAGGAAAAAGTTTATTACAAATGAAGCAAAGTTACGACATATTTCAACTACTGAATACAGCACAAAGTTTAGTAAAGAATATTAGCAATAACAACATGTTTTCACTACGAGCGAACATTCAAGACTTACGGTATTTCATTGTGACCTTCGAAAAAAGAGCAGGTAGACGGGCACTCCCAAGCAGACAATTGAACAGCAGACAGATGTTGCTCAAGGCCACGTGGTCACATAAAATGTGGGACTGGGTTTCTTTACAGCTCATATTCTCAGAATTAGCATTCAGTATAAATGCATTAATCACGCAGACTTATATTTACACTTATATTATGCGTCCAATGATATACATAGACAACTTAGTCATAAATATTAAGAAGATTACTGCCTTAGGGAATTTTACAATGGCTTTTTCTCAGAAATGGTAAATCTTAGAGAAAAAAGCAGAAGATCAATTTTTGTAGATAATTGCACTATCTACAATTTTTGTCTGAGCTATTTTTATCATAAAACTAACCATTTCGCTAAAAATGTTTTTTTCTTGATTCGCGCTCAACGTAACAGAATTGGCTTCCCGCAGTCGAGATATTTACAGCCATCGATATAAGTGGAGTAAAATGAGCCAAATTTTACACCGAGGCTTAAGCAGTGCGATTTCGCACTGCTACTTGCCATTCGGGAGGATCGGGGTCAAACCCGGTTCGGCCATCCTGTCTGAGGTTTTCCGTGGTTTCTCGTGATTTCCCTCAGACACTCTAGGCGAATGCTGGGATGGTTCCCTACAAGACCACGGCTTACCTTCCATCCCCCCTCCCTCCCCGTATTATAGATAGGCTGAAAAAAGTCTCCTGTGACTCTCCAGCAGCCCGCCTCCCAGCCTTCAGCTGGGAGGAATGAAATTGTAAAAAAAAAAAAAAAAAAAAAATTTACACCGAGGCTTGGGTGGTGCGATTTCGCACTGCTACTTGTCATTCGGCAGGACCCGGTTCGGCCATCCTGTCTGAGTTTTTCCGTGGTTTTCCTCAGTCACTCTACGCGAATGCTGGGATGGTTCCCTACAAGGCCACGGCCGACCTTCCTTCCCCCTTCCCTCCCTGTAGAGAGTAGTTTGGCTGAAAACAGTCTCCTGTGACTCTCCAACAGCCCGCCTCCCAGCCTTCAGCTGGGAGGAATGAAATCGTAAAAAAAAAAAAAAAAAAAGCCAAATTTTAGATAAGATGTACAGGTAATTACAATTTGCTTTTGAAAATGTTTATTTAATTACTGTTGTCTAAAGGATAACATTGAAATAGTTTGGTTAGTTTTCAAAGGTCATTACTTTCTTTAGTTTTCATGACGTTAAAATTTTATATTTTTTTTTTTTTTCTTTATTAAGGGAACATGTCTTTCGGTATGTTATATATAATTTTTATAACTCACCAAGCATCCGGGATGCGATGCAAGAGCAACGGTTTGATCCTACTTACCGCTGGAGGCAAAAAGTTTGATGTCTACTAGAAGTGTTTAATATAAGTGTTAAAAGGAACATCACGGCAAAGATGAAATTTCGAAACTATTGCAACAAAGGAGATGCTGTGTCAACTAAACATTTAATTAACCTCTGAAATAAAATAGCACAGGCTGGCACAGATTATTATTCACTAGTTGTGTAGGTGATATACTGCGCACAGACAGAAAGCCACAACTGTTAAAACTAGGAAAATACCGTACACGCAAAAACCAAGACATACGCCTCAAAAATCGATCTGTTCCAAGGGTCAGTACTTCCAATATTATCGTTGAACCTGACCATCTGCTACATGCAAGAAACTATCCGGCAGAGAATTAATTATATACAAAATTTTGCCATAGATCAAGAAAGAGAAAGAGGCTGTTCATTTAGAAGATCCTGGGAGACTAATTCAGTACCACAAGCAATGGAGGTTGTGGGTCCACCCTCCGAAGACAAAATTGTGTGCATTTCTAAAGCAGAAATCCCAACTGACTTCTGCTTGTTCTAAGAACAAAGTAAAATATAATTTATACCTGATACCCTTAAGAGCTTCTCTAAATTACGCACTGGTCTTAAGAAAAGATTTAGAAACAACAGCGAAGAAGCTGAAGACTTGCAAACTACGTGATTAGAAAACCATGCCAATGAAGTGGACACGAAGTTCAACCAAACAATGAAGATTATAATAGGAACGCTAAAACAAACCCCGATTCCATGGCTCCATTCTATCTGTCATATCACCTCACGAACACTGGAAACTGTTAAATAAGTTTGAACTGCAGCACAGCATACCACTTCATAACCTGCCTCCGTCACGCTTCAAATTAAGTAAAACTATTTGGAAAAAAAAGAAAGTAATGCAGGATTCTTCCCTGGAGAAAGATGAAAAGAAGCTAAAATTGGTATTCACATATTTTCCATCAAACAATTGACAAAGATCCTATTTTACCAGACACACGCCTTGTATGCAAAATACTAACTGAAAGTTATAAGAACAGTTTACTGTGGATCTATTTCACACCATTTCCTTCAGATTGTCACATCTGTAGGCCTCCAGCTTCACAACACTGAAAACATCTTGCTGCCACCAAAAGAAAGATTGCTTGATCTCTCTATTTGGGAAACTGCCGAACACTTTTAGCCAATACTTCTTGATCTATTCATAAAGAAACCCCGTAAAAACGTATTTTACTTGGGACAAAAAAATATTAGACGAATTAGTAAAAAGGTTGGCGAACAAGTGGCTTCAAGAAATTTGAAAAATATTTCCCGTCAGCAATATTGACTAAAACAGGAAGAACATTGTAGAGAAATGGCAGCTAAAACACTCTGCAGTTTGGTTTGATACAGCTTGCTGCTTAATGCCAAAATTCAAAATGTGCCCACTGAAAATGTAAACCAAGAACATCTAACAATCTAGCAATCATGTCAGAGATATTAAACGAAAAGAAACATAGCTTAAAGTTCGGCCGACATTATTTCCTGTGATCATTAACATGAATTATTTTCTTATCGTGAATACTTCTTGTAGAAGGTGATTCCGTGTTGATGTTACGAACTTTCGGGAATGATGGAGAAGGGTAAATCTATCAATTTGAGATAAGGGAGCATAGTCCGGAAACGACCGAGCCTAAAGTTGTAAACGAAAATCTACTCAAGTTCTGCCTTCCCCTCGCGCCTCCTTTTTGATGTCAAAGTATGGCTAAACTATACAGCAGTTTATTATTTTACGAGGCAGTGAAGTATAAAGTAATAAGAATCTCGAAGAACCGAAACGTTGTGATATTAATAAATAATATTGTTTTAATAAATTTAAACCACAATATTTATAGATTTCACTGATGACTTAATATCCTGAAGGGAACATTCAATGTATGCTCAATTGTCTGATTTAATCTAGTCACGTTTGTCTGTTGGCTCAGTGATATGGAGAAAAGTTATCTTAAGAAAAAATATTACAGAATAAAAAATAAATCGTTTTATCATTCGAACCAATACATAACATTAATAGCCTATCTCTTCTAATAACTGGTATAATTTTTCATAAGTTTATAACTTACATAAAGAACAATGCATTTATTACAAATATGTTTTAAAAGAATTAGGTTCATTTTCAGGAGCTCAGTACACATTGACAGTTGCTTCGAAATATATTTGCTTTCTTTATACAAAATTTTATATACCCATGAACTATAAAAATGTGAATGAGCTGTATGGTTTTTCCCTTCGTGGAACCAATAATCTGTGTCAAAATTTTGGATATATTTTTAGTTTATAATTTTAATTCTACTGGACGCATTCTATTGCAGAAACCGAATAGTAACATGAGAACAGCGTGAAAAAAAAATGTTTAAGGTTACATAACCAATTTTATTTTTAATCCTTCCAAACGTATAAAAATCCCAATCTTTTATACAAATTGTAAAATATAGACAAACTGAAGTAATGATCTTGCATTTATATCGTTTTCTGAAGAATAACTTTCTATTTGTGCATTTATTAAAATCATTATTCAGCAATTTAAATACCATTTTCGGCAAAGCTTTAAGTTAATTCTATTTGCACAAACAAAATATACTCAAATATTCCAAACAAGTCAGTTTTAACACGACAAATTAACTATGTGAATGTGTGTTCTTATTGTCCGTGTTTTATGTAGCAGCTTGAAATTTGTCGTTCACATTAATTTAACAACGAATGAAACGTAGTTTAATGAACGTTTTAAACTTTTTCTTTTTTCGTAGAAACTAATTGGATTTTCTCTTAATCTTATCTTCATTATGTACCGCAAGTTGAAAGCTGTATACAAAATAATTATTTTTTGTTTATATTTAGAAACTGACATGGAACCTTCGCTATTTTGCTTGATTATTAAAAAGCAATCGATTTTACCACCAATGATCCAGGAAAAAAATCGAATAGCCACAATTCTTCTCTGTTTTAGTACGTATTTTACTACCACTTTGACTACGCGATGAGGTTTTCCAGAATCTAGACAGGTCGTAGTGTCTTGTTAATAGTTTAATAATCTTGAACACAATAAATTACTTTATGGCATCAGTTTGCATGTATTTTTCGTGTGTCTGATTCAATATAATCTAAGGCTGTATTTTAAAATGATGCAGACAACCCTATCTTTTAGATCTCTGAAATCATTAGCGGTCATCATTCCATATCCATATTTAATATTTAGCTTGTAATGGGGAGTTTAAGCAACACAGCCCTTCTAATCACATAACTGCCACAGTAGCCTAATTAAGCAATAAATTTTTCGTTCTTCTACTGCTCAAGTGTTTTTCAATCTAATTCACTTAAAATACGAGAGGTAAAAGTAAAAATATATTTATATATAGTAATATACTAGTTTTCATATAGTAGAATCTTTTTACACCACCAAAAGCAAAAATTTAATAGAAATAAATTTCACTACGCTGCCGGATTCTAGGTCATTTTTAAGATCTTTGGGTTACTGAGGTTTTTTTTAACATAGCTTGGGTATTATATCTAGTTGTTTCTTTCATTTAATGTACATAGTGACGTCCTACAATTTTTCTATCTGTGTATAAAAAACCGTGACCTTGAAGCAAAAAATCTTTATCGCATACGTATTAAGACTAGGTCTGAAATGAAACAGCACTTTTCCTTTGTAAATATAGTTTTATTACATTATATCATGCTCCCATAGTGGAACTAAAATTCATGAAATTTCAGTGCCGTATATTAAGTCATTTTAAACAGATACAGGTTCGAAGGATTAAATCAGATTTCACAAATATCTTACAGAACATTTCGTCTTATGGATACCATGCCATGATTCAATTAATTCATGTGTGTGGAAACAAATGAGAAGATTGTTTACTATGATGCAGTTGCAGTTTGTGGAAACAAATGAGAAGATTGTTTACTATGTTGCAGTTGCCCGTGAATAACCTTCTTACGATTCAAATGAATTGCAATTGTGTGCGTCATTACAAAGAATAGAATATCAATGGAGTGGCATGCGCCTTTGGGTATAGGTTTCTTGAGTTGTCACACTGAAGTTAATTTTGTCACCCTGCTAACGATTTTCTTCTCAGTTTCTGAAAAGTAACATTAATCGTGCACAATGCCGTTAGATATGTTTAATGCTAAATGTTGATTATAAATATTAGCATACTACCTGCATAACTGTAATCAGTTCAACGTCGTTTCACAGATCGTTAACAAAAATAGTTAGAGGTTGGACTGGTGAGAATTCTGTGAAGATTCCTAGCACAAAATCTCTCATTTTCATACTATTCATACATACAGTTTCATACTGACAGCTTTATAGTGTCTGTTTAGTAAGTTTCTATTACGCAGTTGAAGAATACTGCTCGCCACTGATGACCTTGATGTCGACAAGTCATAATGCTCTAGTAAAAAAATATATTTCACTCTATGAATGAAGCATATTTGGTGTCGATATCATCCCCAACTTGTGCTTCTAATAATGAAAAGTCTTATTGAATTATTTTTTTTAACATCCTTTCTTTAAGCTCAGAGAGAACTATATATTTAACGCACTCCAATTCCACAACAATTTTATCATTGTCTTGTTGATAACTGGTTGCAATCACTTGCTAGTTTTTTCTCTACAAGTAAATGTTAGAGCACTTTTCCTGTCAATAGTTTCATAGAATTGTGATAAAGCGCCTTTTATCGTTCCCGTTATTGAATCAAGGCTACGCAGGGATAGTTGGTTGCAAACGGCAGTAGTGAGAACCTTTATGTTGCCACGAAAAGTTCCATTCCTTCCCGTAATTTCTTTGTTCGCTGTTTAATGGTTGGGAAGAATTCTGAGGATGGAAGTTTCTAGTCTTCTCCCTGTCCCCACTTGATAGCTTCCTTCGCCATCCCGTCGGCGTTCTCATTAAACTTGTGTGAAGTGAACCACATGAAACTTTTTGCAATATCCTTCACGTTGCTTATGTATATTTCGTGGATCCTTTTCGATACTCTTGATTACACTCAGGGAATCGGTGATAATTACCACTTCCAATTGTTCACAGTTGCGACTATATTATACTGCCTGTATCTAGTATCGCTGTAGCTTCTGCTAAGAAAATTGATACGTATTCTTCACGGGTTTGCTGCCGGATTACATTTTCTGCTGACGACGAGCTTTCGGCGACTTACACTGCCGCCATCATCAGGTCCGTTGTATCTAAAGGAACAAACAGTCAGCAGAAAATGTAATCCGGCAGCAAACCCGTGAAGAATATATAGCAAAGATACGCCGGGAAAGACTTATCTCTCATAAGAAAATTGATGTTTTCACTGATGACGAATATAGTGCATGATATTGTCATCGGAGGCTCTATAATGCGCAGCCTATTCTATCATCTGCATTGTGTGTTACATTGGATCCCAAGTTGAATAATCTCCTGTTGAGCCTTTCATTTGCGTCGATGTCCGTATACTGATCTACAAAATGACCTTACTATGTGTCAACCGAGGTGGTATTCTATGTGATCTAGTAAGTAGCTATCACTTGCCGTAGCAGTCAAAGCAAGCAGTATGCTTTCTTGTGAAAGGTAGCTATTATATGCGAAAAACATCATATGCGTTGGAGGGTAAAAGTTTTTAAATTGGTAAGTTATGAATTGCTGTATCGTACATTACATGTTGGCATATATTCTGAAGATAGTATCACGTATCTCTAAATAAAAATCTAATCGAAAGTGTTGAAACACAGTACAACCCACAGGCATCTCTGTCCTTTCATATCTCTGATATTAATAATTACCAAAATCTACTGATCAATAAAAACAGATAGAATGAACGTGACTGTTTAAGGAACTTGATGAATCATAGCATCAGAAAGAAATTCTACCATGTTCAATTGATCAATCACATTCGCTATTTTTCTCAAAGATAGTCTATGACTAAATTTTAGTATATGCCTGAACAGGGCTTGAAATGAAGTGAAAAAAATTGAATTACTGTGGAAGTATGAAAATTATATTTTATTATTAGCTCAGATTTTCAAGATTATGATTTTAATAACTATATTTGCTTTGGATTCTTACTTTATCTTGTCTGTAACAAATAGGGTAATTTACATGCAGACTAGTATGATAAAAGAAAAGAGAATATAGACTGGTAATATTATATGTAATTGGAAAAATCCAATTTTTGTACTAACAAATCAGGAATATTTACATTTTCAATATTCCAGTCATTTTGTGAAAAAAGGAAAACGCCAAATACAGTGGTGTGCAGTGTAAACACTATGATCATTGTAAAAATATTTACTCATGGTCACTGAAATGTGGTTAACGAGACATGGTTTAATGGACGCACGAAACGAAAGTGCATCAACTTTCCAAGAACCATATTCAAAATTTGTGTGTTGTGTCCAGTAAATGTGTTTGCAGCTAGGATTCAAATAGTACATGTAACAATAAATAATAGAAAATTACACGCTAACAATTCTGAATTTTGTAATAATATAGCACGGGCGTACCGACTGAATGAAGAACGGTATCCTGTGTATTCATTCTTTTGACGGTCTGTCCGTCCGTGCGTTACGCCTGCATAAAATCTGAAATATGTCTACTTAACATTTAATTTCCCTTTACCCTAACACAATTAAGATGTAAAACTTGGAAAAAAATCGTTGCGGTAAAATAGGTGTCTCAAGAGGATGTTCTTACAAAAAAAAAAAAAAAATCAATGATAAAATTAGTAAGTATCAAATTAAAGCTAGCAATACTGCAACATATAGTATATATTTGGACTATTCTTTCTTTATACGAATTGTACAAGCTTTTGGCCAAAAAAAAAAATATTTCCCTGATATAATTCCGAGACTACTTATGTGAAAATTATTTGAAAATTTACCGTTATATTAAACCGTTAAAATTTGCAGGAATTTCTGGTAATCTTTGATTTCTAGAAATTATTGTTTTGCAGAAATAAACTCGTTAAATTTAAATAATCTGATACCTCAGCAGATAATTTGTTTCATTTGATAAAGAATTTTAGGAATCAGATATAATAAGTCAAGAATCATTTTTTTTCCTGGAGCCAATGTATCATTTTCAATGTGTTTTAATTATTTATATATACACTTTAAAGACACCAACGAAATATTCGCGGGTAACACAATCCGGCGATACACCCGTGAAGATTTCATTTCAATATTACAGGGTAAATGTCTCCGTTCTTACAGTTTTAAAATAGTTTCGCAAAACAAATAGTAAATTCCGTTTAAAACTCACTTGTTACAAGAATTTTTTTTAAAAAAATTAACGTATCTGTGTACGGATCCATCAGCGCATGGTAGTAACAAGCAGCTGAAGATTTTTTTAATTACAATACTTTTTTTTTTTTTTTTTTGCTTTAGAAACAAATGCTTTACTTAATTTTATGATTCATAATCTTTAATACTTACATTATCTTCAGTCTAAATGTATCGTTTTTAAAGACCATTTATATATCGCACACCTCCTCCTCTTCAAGATAGACTGCTGAAAATATGGAGTGAAATAATTTACTTGAATTATTTCTGAAATTCATACATTATCACAATTGTTTACACTCAAAAAATAAAATAATTTTAAGCAGTAAATAAAAATTATTTGCTACTCAATGCATTGATTCAAAATTAATTCACATTTTTAAACTTATCTGAGCGGCTTTTAATCGGAACAATGAATTTTACCGCGAAAAGCTCTTATATTTAGGTTTTATCATGAAAGAAGTACTAGTCTGCCTAAGTTCGTTTAAAAAGCGCTTCTTGCGTGTAGAACGCTTTCAAGAGAAACAAGCTTCTTATGTAAACAAATCCGCACCGTTGAAAATATAAAGCCCTTCTGAAAGAGAAGTGTTCTTTATTGAAGACCCGTGATTTCGATAGCAAACGATATCGCGATATTCTTCAGTCAGGAAACACGGTTCAAATGATATCAGATTACCATCCTAAACAGGAAACCTCAGTCGTATGGTAAACTAACAGAATGGTACAGCACTTGTTTGGGGAATCCTGTAAGAAAGTGAGAAAAAGGGATATTGGGGAAGCTGTGAAGACATTTTGATACGATTCGAATTTTCGATACTTTTCCAAGGAACGTTTGCAACAATGTTATCAGCTGAGGTTACATAAAAATTGTAATTATTTGAATAATTAGATGTATAGAACTGTAACAAAAACGATATTATGCTCTAAAATCATAAGTGGCAGAAAGGTAAGAAGATTTGTACATTACAGAAAAAGACAATAGTACACAAACATACCATATGTGAAAGTGACGTGTAGGAAAATTATAAACACACAAATAAAACTAGAAAAATGATGAACCTGTTAGAAATAATATACAGTAGAAGCTGTTTTAGGAAATTATTGTAGAAGGTTACAATTGAAATATTTCACTAAATCAAAACCTGTGAATAATAAATGAAAGCGGATGGCCATGCACTGAAAATGACACAATAAGGATAGAAAACGTGAACATAAAGCTTAGAGCAGAATGCAACAAGCGTACACAATTTATACGTCTGCTTTTGCGTTAGCGACATGAATTTTCATCCACCAGCTTGGTAATAGCAGGTATTTAGTACTTCTGAGGCTTGCGACAACTTTACGAATATTACAGTGGAACATAACATATCTATACCGATTGGAACTAAAGTACAATACGTTATTTGGAATATGTCTTTTAGCTTCATCTTGGGTTCCAAGTTTAATACATTTCAAAGGTTAATTTCACTTGAAATTCTCAGTTTTATCGTTCTTGGAGACGATATTAGGTCCTACTCTTCAAATCATCATTCGAATTGCCCAAACATCTTTTTCTTAAATATATTATTTCCTAATTACTATTTGCAATTTTAAATTTTGGTTAAGAATTTGAAAAGTTCTTTAATTTTTATGATGAAATGAAATTTACTCCTGTTTATAAAAATAAGACTCCTTAGGAACGTAATAACGTTAAATTCAGCTATTCTTTAAAATCAGTTTTTTATTCATTAAAACCAATTTCTTATAATTACTTTCTATAGCCATGTAATAGTTTGAGGAATTGTATTCTCGCATTTTCTAAAAGGAGTTTTTAAACCCCCTAGTTTCAGAAAAATTCGGAACCAGTCTGGATTGGTTGATTATTTGGTATTTAATTTTTTTCACTGAAAGCAATATAGAAATAGGAATACAGCCACTGAAGAAACTGACTGAGATATTTTAACCTGCTGTTATTTTGTTCCCGTAAAGTTCTCCTGACTACTATCTTCAGGAGATTGTGATGAGAATGACAGCTCAAGAAAAAATCATCCAATTTTTATTAAAGATTTCATAGTGTCCTGTGTTTATGATTTCTCCATAAGACGAGATTATTCTATTTATGTTATTCTTCCACAGTAATTTAGCAGAAATTTTATTAGATTACATAAAATGTAACTTAACGCACTTAAATAACCCACTTAGGTTTTAAGTCATTATGTCATTAAAAAAAGTTGTAGTTCACTCAAAAATTTTAGAGAAAGAAGCTATTTCTTACTATAGAAATGGAGCATCACACATTCACACTACAAAAGAAAGAGTAAATTTTTCTGTAAAATCCCTTATTCCGGGAAAAGAGTACGCCTTAGACGCAGAGGTCATATTATAAAGGTATTTGAGGCCGTTTTAATGGAAACATACTTACTACGCTATATAATATGGAGAGTACTACTGAAACAATGTTGTCATGCAGTTCCATATTTACTACCTTGTTCTCATGAATAAATAATGACACTGATAGGATTGTTAAAATCACTATTTATGACAGCGACTATAGGCACTATTTCTATTATTTTCAATCGTGTCAAATATTTACTTCAAAATTCTTAAACATGTGAAGAGTTGAATGTTTATTAAAGAAGTAAAAAAGTACGGATGGATTTAATTTTTTAATGACAACCTACGAGTACAATGTTCTGTTTGTTGAAACAGTTTTCTATGAAACTACAGAGTGTAAATTCCTAGATGAAAAGAAAAAAAATGATGCAAATGCGGATGGACTATCAAATTTTAAAAAGAATTGAGTACCGTTATTTCCAACTTTCTTTCATTTTTGTTTGTCAAAATAGAAAAACCTTGGAAAAAAATGAGTTTTAGAAACACGTTACAGAAGAAGATTTTTTTATAGAATAACGTTTTTCAGAAGTAAATAAGTATGTTCTCTGAAGCACATCTATATATAATACTTTAATTACTTTTAGCTCCATTTCTCTTTACATAATTCAGGATCAATCAATTACAATTTATAACAATAAGTGGAAAATTACAATTTGAATACTACAAAAAATTATTTTCTTATTTACACATTTCGCAACAGAGCTGTGCGCAATTAATATCGCGTTGTCTCCTCTGAATCGTATTCGGCTTTAGTTAGTTTGATAATTATAAGTATTACCCGTCCGACATACCAACTTTTTTTATTGCAGTTAAATAATATTAAGTAAATTTTTCTGGACAGCATGTGACGCTTAATCAATCACATGTTTAAACCCAACCCAGTGTTCAGACCATTTTATATGCTGCAGTCTTTAAAAATTAAATGTGTAATTATCGCCATTTTAGTACACTTCTTTTATTTTACAACATGCATAAAATTCCCAAAATGGTTGCACACTTTAGTAAAACTGCCGCTATTACATCACGACAATACGAACTAGCTGAAAGTTACATGAAGCAGTTTTCTATGGTTTCCAAGAATTAATAATCTCTCAAAAATAAATAAATAATGATATGCTTCTCCTGAAAGAAGCTATGGAAGTGTGACATTTGGTATATCGATTACCAATAATACTAGATCCATTTCTATAAATTCATAGCGCACTCAAACTTTTTGCAGGATACAAATATGTGTATTAACATTAATTGTTTCTCAATATGAAGCGTTACTCACTGTGTCGTTTACACAGTTCTCTTGCATTCTCGGTTGGTACGCTTCTTGATTTATAATAAGGTGCTCAGGCTATCCTTTAGGCGAATTGTCAATAGTAGTTTCTGCCACAACCAAATTAACTATCTCAGAACGACGCAGAGTAGTCGACGGTACGTGTATTAGTGTTTCTGTTTTCAAAACAGGACGGGATCAGGTGCTGGGTACTTAGTTTTGTTGGAATGATTCGCCAGCTCATAACTAAGGAAGTGTAACGCAGATCTTACTAGACTCGGACGCACGAGCACATAGATTCAGATTCATCCATGCAGATAGGGCCATCCTGGATAGATTTCAGGAACATTTTTGTAATCATTTAGGTGATTACCCGCTCTATTAGGCTACACATGAAAAGCAGATACGAACTTGAAACAGAACAAAACAAAAATTAGACAAACTTGGAGATTCTCACTATTGTGTGAGTGGAGACTTTCCCGGTGTAGTGATGCAATAAAATCATCTCGGGTGTCCAGCCGGATGGTGGTGTAAAAACACGACGTTTCGACAGCTCACTCTGCTGTCTTCATATCTATACCTGATGAGGACAACAGAGCTAGCTGTCGAACGTGTTATTACAACATCATCCGGCTGAACACTCGAGAAGATTTTACTCTCACTATTGTTATTCAGCAGAGATCATATGATATGATCTGCGTCACCTACAAAAGATTAAGCCATTATAAATATAAACGGGGATCTCGTTCTGAAAGTATCGTTTCTTTAAGAATAATATTACTTCTCATGGTGCAGGTTTCCCGCAATATTTTAAATAGCTTCAAAAACGCAGCTAGAGAGGTACTTATTGCTGGCAGTAAAAACTGATTTTATCTCATCATGCTTAGGAAGCATATACACAAAATTTGAAACAATTTCTTCAAGTTCTTCTTAGAGTTACTAATATCTGTCTTGCACTGTTTATTGTTTTAGCATTGATTTCTCTTTAGCTCCATCATTCCTCTAACTATATCTTCACGCACACATACAGTAGCTAATTGTGTTCCCGTTTTTTCCGAATTAAAAGTAAGTGTTCATCCTACAATTATTAATTATCATGCAGAAATTCAGCAATGTCTTCTTTCAGTGCTATTCCATCTTGGTTCTCTTACTTTCTTACCCCTTAAAATATAAATTACGATGTGTTTTCTATTGTCCCTTTTCTACATAGCATATTCCATTTATGACATTTTGAAAAAAGTTTGTGAACTAGAAGTAATGCAATGCAATTTTTTTTTCGTAATTGGTTTGATATAGAACTCATAGTTGCCACCAGCGGCATAAATCACTTCCTAAAGTTAAGAAACTATTGCTTACCAAAGGTCAAAGACTAAGGTCAAGATAAATGAACGCGTAATGTTACATTTAATTGCTGAATTATCATCACAGAAAATCTATAACCGCCTCTATTTCTCTCTGTTCACGTAAAATTAACACTCATAACATGCGTTTCACCCGACTTGATATTAATGCATCGGAAATTATTAGTACACATTACTTTTGAAAAATTAAAAATATAACACATAGACTCAATTTCCACTTTTTTCTAAACTTTTTTTGAAATAAAAAGAGCTGCTCTTATGTTAATTTCCAAAGAAATCCCCTCACATCATGTAAATAATTTATAAGTGCGAAAAACTAATTTCTAGAATATAACATTAAATATAATATAATACAATATGAAAAATTCGGTACATACAAGCAACATTTCTCATACACGGACTAATTTTTAAGTTCATGGCGATTCTAATATCGTTTGTAAAATTATTGTTTCTTTAATTTCACTTATTTCAGAGAATTTTTATCCTGTATTCATATTGTAATTTCCATTTTCAAGTGAGAATTCAATGAGTAATCTTGAAGTGGTTACACTTCGATTAATTGATAAGTGTTATTTAAGTCATTAAATATTGTGAATGCGCATTAGCATGTCATTCTTTGATATATATACCAACGATACAATTCGAAAAAGAACAGCGAAAAATACGAACGAAACTTTATCACATTTGAATAAAATATTAAGTATTAAACCGACTTAACGGATTTAGTGCAGCACCTCGCAATTTATAAATAAAACAATTTTAATGTGTTGAAAATAATCTTACACCTGATCCTATCGAAGCCATAGTATTGCAATTAGTTACATTTATCGCCCAAGGTATCGATGTAAAAACTGCTTCAACTAACTTGTATTCATCAGATCAGTGAACACAACGCCCTCAGATAAATGATTACACTTTTGTTGCTGTGTGTATTTAGCTCATACCTCTCTTCACAGCTGAATACAATCACAACGAAACCCATTGCATTTCGCTAATTATATACAACGAGCGCGAACATTTTTAAAGAAACATTGTTATATTTTAACACATACAAAAGAGTATTAGTGGAACTTCATCCTTAACCTAAGTGTGATCAAACTAAATTCTCTCTCTTGTTAGAGAGAACAATGATTAAAATGGGCACACTCTGTTTCTTAATATCAAAACAATTATTTGTCAATTTCTTGTATTACAACTTTCAAATTAATTGTTTCATGTGATCGTCATTTTTTAATTAAATATATTTTAATCCATGATAAGCACCTCTACGTTCCTATTTCGATTAAATCGCTTATTTTGGAAGATAATAAAAAGTACAAACATTTTAGAATAATACAAATTATAAAATACACATTACCGGAAATCTACCATCTATGCTGATTTTAATTTGATATTCAAGCAACTTTTTTATGCTACAGCATTAATCCTGATCATTCTAAAATTACTTATGATCTGTTCTAAAATTAATTTGTAAAATATGAAACAAAATCTTCAGTTAGTCTTATTTATACTTGTTAAAACGTTGATTGCTGAATTGTTTATGTTTGTTATAACATTTTTGAAACGAGTCGAGCCGCAATCCACGTATAGAAATCTCTCTGTAGACAAATGTGATCAAATTAGTCTATTAAGACTTAAATACATATTATTCTACAGGTATACACATATAGGCCTAATTAACTCATTTAATTTAATTGCATTGGTATGATCCCCACATCCATTTTTGCCATTTCTTGTACCCCCTATTTGGTTTCTATGAATTATAATTATAAATTCTTTCACCGTTTTCGATAAATTATAATTTATCGAAAACGGTTATTCATCATTCCCTTTGTAATTTATTCCAATCCCTGACCTCCTTACCTGCGAAAGAAATTTCCCAAATTCTTACGTTTGAAATCGAATGCTAGCTTGTGGTCATAGTCATCATTTTCCTTCCATGCACCACTTTCATTTCTTCCAACAATATCTTTCCACGCCTCATCAGCAATTTACGCATTGTAAACTCCCAGCACTGCAATCACCACCCCATTGTTTTCCGATGGATACTAATCCATTTCCTTTATTATATTGTTTACTGAACATATTTTGCAGTAATTTCCAAAGACAAATCAAGTGGTCTTTCATTTCACCTCTTCCAATTCCGGTATTTGATATGAAAAAATTTTGGTGTCATACTAAACCACCGCATGCTCAAAATTTTTTAGCTCAATTCTCTCATTTTCTTGTTACATTCTCTCATCATTCTCCCCAATCAATGAAGGATTTTGAAACTTTTCCCTGTTTATTGTGAATGTCTGTGCAAGTATCAATGTAACTTGGTGTTTCGGCAGAAGGTGAAACAATACAAAATGTGGCGGTGTTACAGTCCTTAGAGCTGACTGCGAAGGCTTGGGCCGTTGACCTGGGTGTGTTTGCTGTATCGCCAGCTGTCCACATAACATAGGATCAGCCAGTACACCGGTCTCCAGAGGGAATGATGCTTGGAGGTGATCACCGAAAGATTTTCTCTCTCAGATGATCATTCGTTTAGTAAGTAAGTAGTTAGGTGGGAACATACCCCCACACACAATTTCCGTTTCCGAAGATGACATTTTATATAACGGGTAAAGTATAAAACAAGATGGCAAGTGCTGTTATTGTCGACACCAGGGAACTATGTACTGTAGACTTCAATAGCTTTGAATGTGTTTTATCTGAATAATTTCCTTTAAGTACGTACTAACCTATAGCATAAATATCTTGTTTTGTTAATCGGAGGTTTGAGTTTTTTATTGAACATAGAGCAGTGTATAATGACAAAGTGATTTATCCAAGATACTTTGTACGTGGCCCATTTAATTTTATATTTAGAAAAACTATAAAATAAACTTGACTGGAGGATTATTAATTCGGGTAAATATTTTTACTACATGACTTGGAAGATTTGAGCAAGAAAAGGAATAACTTAAGTAACTATGAACAGTTTACTCGCAACAGACTGCGCCATTTACTATAGCACTTTCAACCAGTAAACCATTAATATATTAGCAAGATATATCTGTTTCACGTTAACGTGCTCATTTATGCAGTCTCAGATACGAGCGCACTAAATCCTGAACTTATTTTCTGATAGTAACTGTGGCCTTTTTTAATAGCAGATTAGTATTCGCAGGCTACGTTCCAACAAAAATTCAAGAAACTATGTATGAGACTGATCGAAATTTGTTGATATACTCATAAACCTTATACGACATATCGGCTGGGAGCATATATTATGCTTTATCGTAGGAAGTAACAATAAAGATCATCCGGATGCATTTCAATTACCCCGTGAAAAAAATAAAAACTCCTACTGTAGCGAAAGTGCTACAATGCACAATTAACAAATGCTTACGATAACGTCCTTTACATTTTATTGATGTTTATAACCAGAATAAGCAGTCAGTTTCTTTTTATTGGTTTTTTCTTTAGATAAAGATGTAGAAAAAATGTTAAAACTTCCTAACAAATAAATTAAACTGAAACGTGTTTTGCATGATATGTTACATATGTTTAAGTAGATTAGGTATTGCATTATAGAACGCATTTTCAGATCAACGTTTATTAAGTACGTATTTTACGAAGAGATAGAAGTCTCACTTACTTTCTTCAAGCTGATCATTCTCTCTTGCTTAAACTACAAAATTAACTAAAATTAAGAACATAGTATCAAGTGATAAAATGTTCAAAATGCCAAATTCGCGCTGATCATTCACTTTTACATACACTGCAAAATTAAGAACATAGTTTACGCAAGCTGACTGGTAATAATGTGGAAACGATTAAGCAATATTCCGTGCTACGAAATAATAATATTCATATTGATGATCCAGACGTCCTCTTAATAAATGGCAGAATCGTTATGAACAGTGCATTACTATCATTGAAATTGTGTTTATAACAGCAACCAGATTTAAACACAACCACTAATGTGCACGCATTTTTCGTACCTCTCTTTTAAAAAAATAAATTTAGCTTTCTCTACGGAATCGAGTTTTCAATTAATTTTTACTCACTTCAATGGTCGTAAAAAAGAAGTGATGTTCACATTACATTACGCGTCGTCAAACGTTAAATGTGAATAAACGGGAAAACCGGACAAAGACGATCAAAAATACACACCCGTTACGCTCAAATAGGAGAAAGATCAAAGAAAAACTGCGCGTTTGTCTTACACATCGATATTTTCTTCTTTCTCACTAACTCTCAGGTCATTGAAAGAAATACCGCAATAACATTTTCGCAGTAGCTACATAAACACTCCAGACGGACAAATTTAATTTTGTTGCCAGAAAGCGAATTTCTTTCACCAAAAATTACCACTTAGCTTAGGCCTATTTGTAACTGTGAGGACAACTTTTGAATATTTTCAACATCTAAAACTCATTTATTGATATCCGAGAGTGGCAAGAAGCTTACTTGTTTACGGCTAATTACAGAATCTATAAGCTAATTTTTTTTAAAAGTACAATTTATCCATAATTTTCTCTATATTTTTATACTTCAGTTTTAACATACGCTCGATTTCTCAGTTTGAAATTATGTTTTTTCAGTAATTTTAAATTTTTCTGTTATGGCGTTTTTCTTTAATGATGGTACTATTACCCGCAAAATATTGAGTATAATAAAAGACACGAAATAATAATTACTGATTATATACTTTTCTGACAAAAAAATGTGTTGTTTGAGGATTTTTTTCTGGTCAAACGTTTAAGCAGTATAGATTATAATAACGTTTGTATAATACACACCGCATAAATTCCAAGGAAAATTTAAGAACAGTCTTGTTTCAAAATGTTCTATAGGTTAAATTGAAAATTAAAAAATATGAAGTTACAGTTTTTTCTTCTGTCTTATTTTTAAAACTTCTCCAAACCGTTTCTAATAATTGTGTAACCAATTAGAAGAGTATCGGACACACTTATATGTTAGTTCCCAGTAACCATGCACGTAGTATAAGCTAGCTGCAAATTTAAAAACTGTCTGTCCTAATACAGTTATAAGGATTCTTGTATATTTATCAAACCTTTTGAAACATTTTTTACGAATTATTTACAAGCTCGCAAAGGATAAAGTAAATGATGCAGTAGTCCTCTGAGTATCTAAAAAGAAAATGTGTTCTTTCACGCCACGAAACGAGACATAAATTATTTAGGCCTAAACTTGTATCCATCCAACGTTATTTAAATTTCAGGCTGCAAAACGTAAGTAATGTTCCCGTTAATTTCTTTAAAACTTCCCAGTGGATGTATTGAATAAAGAAGATAATTAGCTAATTTCGTTGTGAGAAGCGTTAACGAATAGCATTATGAGAAATACATCACAACCTGGTGTACTTATCAAATAAGGGTGATTCTGAATTATACTGAACCTAAAAAATATTAAAAAAAACATTGTAGATAGCTGCTTATACCTGTATAAATGGACGTATAATGTCGTAATGGACAGTGAGCCATACACTCTGTGTGAAATGTACCATATGTTTTGAAGATATTTAATTAATATTTTGTCTCGTATAAATTTAAGATGAATTTAACGTGATATAAGTAAAATACAGTTACTTTGAAATCCTACTGTTTTATTCACTGACGGATCGTTTATGGAAATCCGTAAGTTATGCCTGGTTTTGCTGAATGATGCGATTATTATTTTAGATACCATTTAACACTATTTCATAATTTTTTTATCAAAGATGCAGTTAAAAACATTACCTTATTGCAAATATAAAGTAAGTTTGGCAAGAACACTACATACAAAGAAAATGGATCAAGTGCGTAAAGAAATACCACTGGATGTAAAAAGTAGTAAAATGTTATATAATATATTAATTCGTCTTAGAGTGTAAAATGACTCTGTTTTGATGTAGCTCATAGTTTAAATGAATACGATACATCTGTTTAGTCTTAAAGAAGTGTATCTAATTTTATTATCGGTATATATTAAAATACATAACTTTCTGTTGTTGTTTTTTTTAATTACATAACAAAAATTCAGTTTAATTTGCTTGGTTCTTTTCAACTTAGATTTAAAAGTAAAGAATGCATAAAAGTGCCTAAGCTTGTAAAGGAAAAATATGTTTTTATACTTTTCTGTAATAGAAATTATGCATACCACGGCGAAGCTATCGAATGAATTTACATTACGACAAATCTTAGAAGCACTAATCAAAGTGGAGACTACAAGTAAAGTTGTATTTACAGTTTATCGAACTGCGGGAAAGTAATTGGAAAAGCAATAAGTCCTCATTAGTTACAAATATATTTTGGTTGAAACAGTTTTGAAAGTGGATTCTGGAACACGTTATCCATTTTTGCATGTGTGAAATCATAAACCACAATTCTTACAAACTGAGACGTACTGTTCCTGATATTTCTTACATGCTAAATCTAAGTGTCTCGGCTGCTAAAATTGCGCCTTATCAGTAACTGTTTTTATCTCGGAAACATTTATTACTTTTTTCATATAAAATTGATTGATTGATTGATACATATATGTATTGAAACAATTAATACAAGCTCTATAGCCATTTCAAATGTTTGACGGTTTATAGCATGTTATAGATTTAATTAAACACAAAACCGAACGAAAGTTCTGAACATCTATCATAAATAGTTGTTTTGGATATTTCCAAAGCTTATTGGAGCATTATCAGATGCTGTGAAAATCATTTAACTATTGATGCACATAGTAAAATGTATTTTAAGCCTACACATATTATAGTGATACCTAAATTTCAAGAAGTTTTTATTTTTAATGGCTAACATTATTTCGAAATCATTTTTATTTTCCTTATACTGTGATTTGTAAAATATGCATTATTTGAAAAAAAAAAAAAAAATACAACACCGATTCAATATCACAATTTTTAGACAGGGATATTAGCCGCCCGTAGCGAAAGTAAATGAAATTCTGCTGTAACTACATGATTACACACATTTTGTTTTTACTAATAAATTAATCGTATCAGCATTGGGTTTCAATGAGTTTTCATCGGTGATGTTTCTTCTTATCTTTAAGCATTATTTTAATATTTTGAAACTCCTAAACGAGACACAACCATATTTCGAACAATACGCGCGGCCCATCTGGCATTACTTACTTGCAAATGATACATGTGCAGTGACTGAGTTTTAAACCATTAACAGACAGAGTTGCTATTAGTCAACAAGTCGAGTAGTGGTAATTAAAATGCATCCTTCGAATTATGCGAATCTAAGAAACAGAGTTCAGTTTTCTCCAGACAAGACAGTTAAACAAAGCTTATATAACCGCAAGTTATCTGTATAACGAATTCAGTGAATCTATGCATTTCTCGGTTCATTTGACTCATTTTGACTTTCCTTTACACAATATTTGTTAAACTATATGTCTTTCGCCGAAGTATTTTTACTAACGCTCTAATAATAATAAATACTAAGAAAAGTGCAATTAGATGACAAGGAAAATTGCCATCTGAGCGTGGGCTCCGTTACAATAAAATTCAATTTAAGAAAGTTTTGTAAACTTTGTACGAAATTTCACGAAAAAATTAAAGTTTTTGGTATCACTATCTTTGTTAGAAATTCTTCTTTTCTTTTTAATAATTCTTCTGAACATTGGATAATATGCCTCATATTCAATAGAATTTAAAAAAAATAAAAGACTTGAAACAGAAACATGGATTAAAGGAAGCTGATTATAATCCATTGCACACACAATTCTCTTGAGGCCTCTTTACATTTATAGAACTTCTTTCATACTCAATTTTTAATGCATGGCACTTCGGACGTTGACTGAGGACGTTTCGTGTTATTTTGTTCCCTCATAAATTTTTTATAAGAACAAAAGTTATTTGCTTCTAATTTTAAATTTTCCGAAGTAAACACATAGACCGAGGTGGGGCTATTTGGACCATTTCAAAGTTAAAGCCTTATAATTAATATAGAAATTTAACTATAAGAGTTGTACAACTAATGAAACCTTTATAATATTTAATACATATAAATTTTCTTATAAAAAAATAATTTATCAAAACACTACATCAGAATAAAATTTCAAAAAGTGTGGGGTTATTTGTGCTGCACATGGCGCTATTTGGATCACATAATTCACTGCTTCACAGCACATATATATGATTTATAAAGTATTCTGTAATCATTATAAAGTTTTAGACACATTTACCATGAATATTTTTATTATTATTATTTTGCTATGAGCAGCTACACAGGTTTCACTAAACCATTTTAAACACTTTTTACATTTTATCCAGTCACCTTTACTTTAATGACTTTTCTTTCAAACATGGCGTTTTATATTCATCTGATGATTCGCTAGAACTCGTAGAAGCTGGGCTTTATTTCATCGCTTGGCACTGTCGCTTCCATTTTTCATCTTGCTTAAAATGGTGAATTCTTGTTAGCTTGTTTCTGGCTACTGCTATCTCTTTGATTTTTCAATGTTTCCCTGAGATGTCAGGAGACAAGCGGATCCTTTTACTCTAGTTAAAATTTTCTTCCTTCTTCGTTTTTAGCGTGATGTCATCACAACAGTAAAGTACGTGGATGCATTCCAGGATGCGCCGTTAACAGACTCTTGGCGTATATGATGACGTTGCCACTTGTGAGGATTCTCCATTCTTAACTTCACATTAAGCGCCATGATCACCAGGCGTTTCATTGTGGAAGACGGCTGAAAGGAGGAACTTTTCTGGATATAGTTTACTTTAATGGAAAGGGTGAACATCAGTGTATTTAAATCCTACGACCTGAAAGACTTGCAATCTTTTTCACCATATCAGTTTCTTGGTCTGGAGACAAAATTGCGATATGACCGATGGACTCCCTAATTGAGGGATATGTGTATTGTTGAAACCATGCAAGAAATCTCTATCAATACGAGTTTCTTGACCTCTTGTCTGCAGAGTTGTATATGGTACATTCAAATGCGATGCTGCTATTTTCGTGCCGAAATTACCATTACAGAGACAAATTTTTGCTTCAGTCATTCTTTCCTCGCGTTCTTAAGTTTATATTTCCTACCATCTAAAAGCATAAACAAATCTTAAATTGCCTCTGTATGTCCAAAATAAATATATTTCGTTGTAATTTAAAAATCCCCATCAAAAGTGTTCAAGTAGCCCCACGTGAGCAAAAGTCGTCAACGTCTGATGCTTCCAGTACGAAGCAAAAAATGCCAATGTAGTCATGTATAACAGCTAAGCGATCCTCGATGACCGTAATACATAAAAAATATTCACAAATTAGCTAACGTTTTTCGCATCAGATCTTAAATTTCAAGTTTGGAAACTACATCAGCGTAATTTCCACACAGTTAATACATTCCACAGCTTTTTCAAATAAGTTTCGTGTGAGATTCGTTGAAGATATTTAGTCAGATCTTCTTGTGGTTTCTTCTTCATCATCATACACAAGCTAAAACACTACAAATGGCATCCTTACTGCTCACAATAGAAGCCCAAAAAACAATTAAATTATTTTGATCCAAAACTACACATTGCCTAAATAGACCCACGTTACCCCACTCAAAACCATTTGTGGAAAAGATTTTTATCCACTCTTTTGTTATTTATCGGTCTTGAACAGGAAGAACGCAAGTGTAATGAAACAGGGAGAGTCATAACTAACTCCATCCTCACACGATACTGAA
>JARYHS010010154.1:0-29998 GCA_031002005.1 Vandiemenella viatica
TTATGGATCGAATTAGGTCCCAGGCTTCCTTGTTTTCTAATAAGAGACGGGACATTTTATCTTCCCATCTTTCTGATCTTCTCTCCTTTAGGCGCGCGGTGAGTTGGCGGGAGAAGTAACGGAATCTACGGCGGTCGGCAGCGTCGCGGAAACGTTGCCAGAGTGTCCTGTAACGATTCCTTAGGTATCTCAGGTCTTCGAGTATGGCTGGCAGTTCTTGATAGACGTTGTTGTGTATGATGGTGGTGGTAACGGACGCTTTTCTTTCGGCTTCTTTGATTGTAGTATTGAAGTGGTTGATAGCCTTTTCGATGCGATCAGGCGACGATACATTGAAGGTGGTGTTTATTTTGTTGTGGATCTGTCTGGAGAAGTAGTTCCAGTTTGTTTCTGTTATTTTTTTATGGCTGTTGTGTGGTAGAGTAAAATTCTTGAATTGAAGCACGACTGGATTGTGGTCCGACGAAAGATCTCTCCATGTTTGAAGGTGTATGTCATGAGTGTTGTTTTTAGCTACGACAATGTCGAGGACATCCGGCTGGGCGTTACCGCGGTTTGAAATATATGTAGCCTCAGTGGGTCCGTAGACTTGTATGTTCCTCCTTTCAGACAGTTGATACAGTAGCTCTCCTTTAGCATTGGAGGTGCGTGAGTTCCATGCTGTGTGCTTACTATTTAAATCACCACCTATTATAATTTTGTTCCTTTTGATAGGTTTTCGTCCAAGTCATGTTCAGTTAGGGCTCTGTTGGGTGGCAAATAAACTGATAAAAGGATTATGTGTGCTTCTTTGGTGTGGATTTTTACAGCCGTTGAGGACGCACCTGGCATCTACCAGCGCTACCCCCACTCCACCGCCCAGGCGTCGACCGAGTCAGCCAATCAGCTGCGCGCACGTCTACATTGTGTGCATGTGGCCACCTCCGAGGCTATAAAGTTCCCAGTCTACCGCCTTAGTCTGCAAGTTTTATGATTTCGTGTTATTGTTTCTGTGCCTATTGCTATGTTAGTCTGTATGGTTTGTAATTTAGTCTTACTATTTCAGTTTTTTTTTTTTTTTTTTTTTTTTTTTTTTTTTTTTTTTTTTTTTTTTTTAGTGTAGTCTGTAATATTTAGAATTTTGTGTTAGGGTTTCTAAGTTTTTGTTTCAAACGTGGTCTGTTATGTTTGGAATTCCATGCCATAGTTTCCGTTTTCTGTTTCAGTCTGTGAGGTTTTATTGTTTCTGTGTTAGACTGTAAATTTTTCTGGATATTACTGATATTGTGAAAATTGTGGTACAGTATGTAATTTGCAGATATCGCTCTGTAATGTACTAGTCGTATTACTAAATATCAGAAAGAAACACCATGTGCAAAAAAAAAAAAAAAAAAGAAGAAGAAGATATATATATGTATATATATGGTTTTTAAAAAAATAAATAATATATATATATATATATATATATATATATATATATATATATATATATATATAAAATTATACAAATGATAATAATAGTAGTAAAAGAAATGTATATATTTTTAAAAAAAAACTGTAATGAAAGACTAAAAATGTTAAGATGTTATTACCTTTGCATAAATGTCATGTTCAACCCAAAATTGTTATTAGTTTTAAGAACCAAACTGTAAGAAAAAGGGGCAGATGTCACAGCAAGAGTGACAGGCACCTCTACCCATATACAGCTAATCCCACAAAAGGAATTAGCAGAAATTTCATGCGCTGCTGCGCACAGCTAGACTCACCAAACTTTACCCCCTCCTCAAAGGAAACGGCCTGCAAGGAAAAACAAAAATGCAAATTTATAAATCAGTAATCCGACCAGCGCTACTATATGGGTCGGAAGTATATAGCATGGCAACAGACTGGCAACTTAAAAAAAATCAAACCATCCAAAACAGATATCTAAGAGTCATAACAGACGCCCCCCCGGTACATGACAAACGCACAAATACATCATGACTTAGGCATACAAAAAATGACAGACTATATTAAAGACAAGTCCGCAAAATTTTATAACAAGTCTCAAGCTTCGTCCCACCAATTAATAAAAAAAATCTAGGACAAGAAACACCATATGACGATAATTACAACAGACCAAAACTAACGCTGACGAGAAACTACAGATACTAATTAAAAAAAAAAAAAACACGCACACACAGACGACAGTAACTAAGACATGACTTGACTAAGACAGCCAATTCGAAAAACCCTAGACAGAAATAAGTCAGAGGACCTCAAGGTCTTGGTACTTAATACCTGCATTGGCTCAGGCCAAGACAGATGATGGCTGGCTGGCATCTGGCACTTCACCAGAAGATGGCGACAGAAGTTCCAATCGTGTGAAAACACCCTGCTCACTCGGCTAGTCACCCGAGAAGACAATATTAATTCTCAACGCCGAGAGAAACTTCGATCTTAAATATTTTTACAGTTAAATCCATTCAAAAATAATTACAAATTGTACAATCATTAGAAAACATTTTAAAATGAAAGTTAATACTGTTTACACGCATTTACACACAATATTATCAATATAAACCATTACAAACTGTCGCAAGTTGTCCTCCAAACCTCGTACCTCACACTAATACTTACGATTAAAAACTTAGTGTCACATAATACTGTCCTTGATCGTGTTACAACTCACACAGTTTTTGTCCATAAAACAAGGTTCATTTGCATGACGCATATATACAAATTCACAACTAATCACAAGAAGAATATACAAATCCACAATTAATCAACTCCCATCTTGCTATACATAGTTCTTAAAATGAGGGCTCTTAGAAGAGGCGTAAATCCATTTGCAGGCTGATCTACAAGGGAGTAGGAAGATTCTCTTTTTTTTTTTAGGTAAGGGTGTCAGGAATTGGAATAAGTTACCAAGAGAAATCATGAAATTAAATTGGTAAAAGTAAGTTGAAACATATCTAAAACAAACTACGTTTCCAAAATATTAAAATTTAGTCATATCTGAAGATTAGCGGAAAGGTGAAAGTCGTTACTAGTAATGATTTTGAGCTACTTTTCTATTTCACACAGTAATTTGTGAATTCTATGAATGAGCGTTACATATGGTCGACCACCTAAAATGTAAGTGTATTGTTCTGTAAAAACTGTATTTATGTTCATGTTTTTACCATGATGTCTTGTTTACCTACTAATTACTGTGGTGTCTTATGGCAGGGTGTGCGTATCATCTTCAGCAATGAGTCTAAAATTGTTTACCGTCTGAGCGGCACTGACACCAAAACCACCACTTTGCGAGTCTACGTCGAGCGCTACCAGCCAGACCCCGAGAAGGTGTGCTGCGAAGTCCTGCAGGTGCTTCAGCCTCTGATGGATGCCGCCATTCAAATAGCTCGGCTAGAGGAGTTCATCTGCAAGACAACGCCAGATTTGATAACCTAACTTACTGTCTGTTATGTGCAGTTTTTCAATAAATCGTTTTGACATCCTGACCTGTTTATCCATCCTACCGTTGTCTGTCTTAAATGATTTTTGATAACATTTTGTAACTATCGATATTAGAACTGATTGAAGGGCAATGTTGGGACCAACAGATTGAGCTCAGGTAATAGAATGTGATCAGAGGTAATGTGAACTTTTGGTGGTACTCTGAAACAATAATAGCTCCTAAAACAGACGAAGCGGTTACTGTCACACGGCGGTCGCTTCGACGGTCGAGTCGATGCATGGTCCAATGTAATTCGATGGTGCAAAACGGATGACGCCACGTGCTGCCTGCCGTCACCCGGCTCGCGGCGCCGCGCAACGTATGGTTTCCACGCGACTTAACACGCGGCGCGGCTTCGTCCGTTTTGCGCTCGCGGCGTGGACGCAACACGGTCGACCGAAGAAAATCAGAAATGCAGATTTTTTCCCGTTTTTGTATGATTACACTTTAATGTTCAAATGTAAAACACATAATATACAATAACATTAAATAAATAATGAAAATTCGAATTTTATTTTTTACTTTTCTTGTAATTATTTCCCGATTTCATTTTCTTTTAATGATACATTTGTTAGGTTTTAAAATTTAATTTTTTTTGTTAATCCAGCACCGAAACTTTATCTTAATCTGTATTTTTTAACCAAAAAAATATAGTTTGAGTGTTTGATTGGTTCCAAGGAAATGTGATAATCATATTTTTTATGACTAGCGTTTTCATATTTTTCATTTTACTAGGGAAAAAATTAATAAAATTGATTCAGAAGCATTGATCTGGGCAGTTTTTTTCTTCTCCTGTTCCACCATCGGTACAGTAACCACAGAAGTATTCATTCCCATCTCCAATATCCATTGTTTTACAAAGAATTGAACTATACGCTTAGGGTTGCCAAATACATGCTTATAGTTTCCGGGACATTTCTGGGAATAAAAAGTATTTTACTTGTATTTTTAAAGAGTGAATAAAAATGAAAATTAATAAAAAATGTATTTTAGGTAAAAACTATGTTATCTAACATATATTTAGCACCTCTTTTAGGTTTATTAATAGAACTCTCGTTGAAAATCAACATGAGGTTTTCTGAACCAAAAGGAAATATACTAAACTTAAAACAAAAATCGATCACCTCTTTTAGGCTTTTTTATGCTTTTGGTAGAAAATCAACATCGTGTATTATTAATCAGAACGTCGACAATATTAAACTTGTGGCTATAAGGAGGAAGGGGGAGGAGGATTTTAGATTTAATTATTTAAAGAATTAGATTTTCAGTTGTCAAGAATCTCATATCTGCCAGATCGCAAGGAAACTGACACTGATATTTATTTTGTTTATTTGGCTTTTACACCGCTATTTTACTATTAACATACATCAATGCAATATATCAAACACCAAGCCTAGACTTTACAATCGGCCGATTTAGCAAAGCAACAATTTACGTTAATGTGATTCGGGAATTATCTAAGGAAGTTAAATATTAAAGTGACAAAAATATGCACAATATGTCACGATGACCAACATCAGCAATTAAAACATAAGTACATGAGCATAAAAATTAAATTCAAGAAGACATTATGAAACTTGTGATATGCAAGGGCTTCCACAACACATAATGTTCTACAAAAATATGCTAGCTAGCTCAATATGGAACTGCTTGATGAGCAGAGGTCTTTGTCTCAAGTCGCTTACTGGTCTGTTATAGTCTCAAGAACCCAATGATTCATGCCTTGGCGTGTACACATTATCCTCTCGCAGATGGCGTAGCTGGTGGTTGTCGCACAGCCTCTCTCTCTGTGCGATGTCGATACAGCCACCAGACGAGGAGCTCCAGCCTGCGATCATAGGACTGTTACTCTGCGACACCACCCGGGTCGAACCGTCAGAGATAGCTGTCAAGCCAGAAGTGCCCTCTCCGCTCTTGGGAAAGATGGCCTCCCTCCTCTCAGCGAAGAAATATGCGGGGGCAGAAAGAATAATCCCTGGTTTAAGTTATGAAAACCCTGAGGCTACGTTTCATTGGTGGGATAGGCTTTCTAGAAATCGCGTGATGTCGCAGCACACTCAGATTCGCAACCCCCGCTATCCGCGTGTCTGTCTTTGGTGGGGAGGGGTAGAGCTGGCCTTCATAGCTCCGCTACACAAGCCATGGGATGACGTCATGGCCTTGACCGGTGACAGTCTGGCTGTACATTGTCCCTAGGCGTCTCTTAGGCGGGTTGACTACCGGTATTACTTCCGCCCTTGGGCCGAGGTCTCCAGCTCTCGCTTTAAACAGAAATCTTACACTCGTATATTTGCGTTGAGTCCTCTCACATAAATACCCTTGCATATTAATTTAACCATATACAATTTGGGCTGCCCGAGATAGTTTAATTAATATGACCTAAGACCTGAACAAACTTAGTATTAAAATAATCTGAAATATAAATTGTAGTGTCACGTAATAACGTTCGGCTACAACTTAAAAAAAAATCTAACACTTCTGTTAGGCTTATTAATTAAACTTATGTAGAAAATCAATATCAAGTATTATCAAAAAATAAACAAAAATTGAAGATCTATCTTTGGCTATATCAAAATGAACATCAATGAAAATGAATCTTAATCAACTACTTTTTAAAAAATATTTATCACTATTTTTGCCTGTTCCACAAATTTTTCTCAGTTACTGCTTTGCAAAACTTATAAAATTTCTGAGCAGGTCATTCTTGATCAAAACCATAGCCCATAAATCGTTGAACGGCCTAAAACTTCTCTAGCAAAAATCTTGTTGGAACAGACAAAACAAAACCAAGAACTTTCTTTAAATTTTCAAAATCATTAGAAACATCTAAAGAAATTGGTCCCGATTTTATCATTTGGCAAGTCTTTTGGAAGGACCCCAAAAACATCTTTCAGACATGTGAATTCTGTATAAAGGGAATCAATGTTAACTGCATCTAGAATTTTCAAAATGCAAGGAAATTAAAAGAGTTTTTTCCTGTCAATTCTTCTGATTTATGGGACAAAAGCTCAAACTTTTTGTAGATTACCTCCTCCTGCTGGGAGCACGGAATGCTTGGCTTGGCCTCTTGGCCACTGTGGTGGACTGAGTTTGAGAGGGAAATTAGTATACGGGAATTCCGGGACAGCAACGCATAATTACTGGACACGGGACCAGAAACAAAATTCCGGGTCATTCCCGGATTTCCCGACCATCTGGCAACCCTATATACGCTCCGAATCGACGGTCCAACTGTCGGTGGAGACAGCGGCCATCGCTCCAAATTCGCCTTGTGTGAAGCGGGAAGCTGCTTCATCTGTTTTAGGACACCTGTCAGCGTCGCATTGCTGGAAACTATAGCATAGCCATAAAACGAAGGAGCCTGGACATCAAGCTCTCGTAAATAATAAAGAAATTTTCACGACCTTAGTATTTCTCAGTGCCACTGCAAATAAAGGTGGTTTAAAAACAGCTCAACTGCATCCTTGCGTACTAATGAAATTATGAAAGTTGGAAGAAGGCCTTCAACTGGTGATGAAAAAAACTCTATTTGCACATTGAATTACATCCTAGTTGATACTAATTGGTCGTCAGCAGAACTGTCAATTGTCTCTGACATTAACGTGTATAACTATTTGTGAACACTGCAGTACCCAGAACGAATGGTCAGAATCACTCCAAAATGGGAACAGTGGAAGCATAATACATGATTAAGATTGCAGAGAGATCGCGTGCTTGCAGGCCAATTAGCCCCCTCTTTTGTGTGATTGGACAGTGCAGTCAAAGTGGAAGCATGTAATCCAGCAGGTACGCCTCGCCGACGTCATAGCGAGCAATATCAGCATGTGAGTAAATTCGAACGTGGCAGTATGATTGATCTCCGGGAAACGGGTTTGTCGTACCTTGACATTGCGGCTCGTATAGGACACGAGAGTGATACGTGTGTGGAACCAGTGAATAGAAGAGGATCTTAGACAGTGATGAGTGGGTACAGGGACCACACAATATGACCACAACGTAGGATGACCGCCATATTGTCGGCATTGCCTTAACCGACAGAGTAACTTCGTCCACAGTTTTGGCTCAAAGTTTCAGCACTGCAACTGGTGTGGACACGTTTGCGTCAACGGTTAGATGCCATCTGCTGAGAGCTGAACATGTGGCATGCATGGCCATAGCGTCGGTTTTCATTGACCAGAAACCACAAAAGCCACATATTGCAATGGCATGCTGAGTGGCTGTTTTCTGACTGGTCCCTTTTCAACTTCTCCTACAATTAAATGACCACATGCGTATTAGACTTCTGTGAGCTGAATACAATGGGGCAGACTGCATTGTTTGGCGGTATAGCAGACAAACACAAAGTGTGATGGTTTGGCGCGGCATCTGCTACAACATGCGAGCTTCCCTTCGATGTAACGAGGGCAATCTGAACAGCAATAGCTACATCAGGAAGGGTTTAGAGTCTGAGATAATGCCACTCCTACAGGCAGGTCCACCTGCCATATTCATTGACGTTAACAAGGACCTTGGTGCAAAAAAATATTTTTGGCCTTCGGGCCAGATGGGCGACTTCAGGGAGCTCCTCTGGGCTGAGCGTGGGTCCCTGGAAATGCGCTTGGGAGCCCTGGTGCACGGCACCACCTAGCCCTCCGATAGCTACGCCCTGCCCATATTTCATCAGGACAATGCCCAGCCACATGTGACGTGGAATGTGCAAGTCTTCTTCGAAAAACAATGGGTACCACCACTTCCATGCTGTGCACTTTTGATTGACATGTCGCCCATTGAACATTTCTGGGATATTGTCATTCAGCAGTTTATTTAGCTCTGGTCCTCCTGCAACCACTTTTGATGCTTAGTATCAATAGAAACATGAATTATAGTATAGAGGTACAAGGGCATATCCATTTTTTTTTTTTTTTTTTTTAACAGTTTAACGTCCCTTTTTAACAACGTGGTCTTTAGAGACGGGAAAGGATGGGGGCAAGGAATGGGAAGGAATTAGGCCATGGCCTTTTGAAGGAAGCATCCCGGCATTCACCTGGAGTGATTTGGGGAAACCATGGAAAAACCCAAATCTGGATGCCCGGACGGGGATTCGAACCGCCGTCCTCCCGAATGCGAGGCCAGAACGCTATCCGTTACACCACCACGCTCGGTGGCATATCCAGGATCAGAACTAGAGGGAGGCAAGATTTGAACTAAGGGGGGTAACTCATATTGGTTTTGAGGAAGTGGGATGGGAAACTGAAACATGATGATTTCTTACAAAATGAAACTCAAACCTATTGAGGAAACTATTTTTTATTATTGATTAATATAGTAATCCAACAACTTAATCTAAGGACCTACTATGTAGTTAATTAAAATCATAAGTCAATTAGTTTTTTATGTAAACATTAATCATCTCGGATTCTCAGAAAATTTTTCAATAACTTTGTTTGTCAATATCTCAAGGTGTTCTTACACAAAATTTCGATGCACACTTATCAGGCATAATCCAGACTATCTTTCTCTCCCAAAGTGCTCCTGAGCCAGTTCTTCACTTGTAGAAGCTTACTGAAGGCAACTTAATTTTTTTCTAGGGGGGGGGGGGCAGCAGAACCCCCCCTGCCCCTCGGTGGATACGCCCATGTAGAGGTATAGTACAGAGGTAGGTGGGGTTTCACTAGACATGGCCTACACCTAGTGTTGTAAAAAAACGTTTTTTTTCTGGCTTGAAAAAAAAAAAAAACATGAAAAAAAACTTTGAAAAAAAAAAACATGTTTTTTTCTGGAACACGTTTTTTTTCACAACTACTAAATCTCAAATTTGTAAGGCAGTTATCATTTAAGATAGATAGATAGATAGATATATATGTTCACTTTAAAATGACTGTTTTAGAGTTTATTCTAAGTACTTAACTTAGTTTGAAACCTACTACATTTTTCTGGTTCAGTAGGGAAAAAAAATTATGAAAATATTGGCAAAATTGACTAAAATTTTCTTTATGAACGGGGATTTCCCGAAGAGACTAGGTTGCGCGAGAAGGAATCCCCATTCCCCATTGTTTGGATTGATACTTGCTATTTAAAATAGTGCTGCCAGCCCTACAAAATTACCTACAGATCTTTTAAAATAATTACGAATTTAAAATTTATCCACGGTTTTTTGCCTTATTGGGCTTTCCTTATATTCGTATACTTGTTAACTCTCAGAGTATAGTGGTACTGACTCATTAAATTGTCAGTAAGGGAGTGTGCATAAACCACATAGCTCCATTTTGGCCTCCTGTGAACCCCCACGTAGCCCTACGTGGCTTTTGCCTACCCCCCCTCCCCCCCCCCCCCCCCATACCCTCACTAAGCATGTAGCTTTCTTCCGTTTTGATTCCAGAAGACATTTTGTACTGTTTTCTCTTGTCAGACTATTGTAAATTACATACGGATATAATTAACTGAGGGAAATAAATACTCATATGCTGTTGTGAGTTCAGTTCATTTTAACTGTGAAAATGTTACGAAAGGGAAGTTACGTGGTCTGGCTTGGAACCCCCCCCCCCTCTCCCCATGTAGCCCAGCATAGCCTTCCAGCTAACCCCTCCTCCCTCTGGACCGAGCCACGTAGTTTGTGCACGGTCCCTAATTATGAATCGTTTCCTTGCAACCGTTGGTGTAAACAAACAATTGAAAAGAAGTAAAGCTCCTATTTTGTATGATAATAGATTTTAATTCAAACTTAAAAGACCGTAATACAGAACTATCGGCGCAGTCTTTATGCACAGTGTGTACTTTGCTCACAATTTAAAATTGCAATCTCAAAATCTTTTGCGTACAATACAAGAACAACCAGTAAAAGAAAATTTAACTATTTCTGAAGTCATGGATCTAGAGGAGACGGAAGAAGAGACAGAAAATTCCGACACCGACCGAACTAGTGTTGGTAGTGCTGATACTAGTGAATGTGGTACTGACATAGAGGATGAATAAAATTATGTTACCAATATAGATACACCTATGAAACATTATGTGAGACATTATATGATTCAGTAAGACTTAAAACACACTTGTAAAATGGAAGTTCCTTAAATAAAACTATAATTTATCAAATATATTGTTTTCTGAAAAAAAAAAATTTAGAAAAAAAACAAGGGTGCTAGGTTTTTTTTTCACAAAGCTGAAAAAAAATTTTTTTTTTCAGTTTGCAACACTACCTACACCTAAACAGAAGGGACAAGGGGATACTTTCTGAGTTGTTATCTAAAGCTGTAAGGGAGCCCCTTCCATTGATGATGGGGTCTGGACTGTGCCTTTTTTAGGTAAGGGGCTGCTGGTGAGGAGATGGAGATAAATGATCAAAGGGATACTGATTGTAGATCCACAATGGGAAAAATAGATGAAGCTGCTAAAACAATAACTGGCAGGAGCAGAACTTGGAATGACAAGATTAATGATGAAAATATCACAAAGCCAGTAATGAGAGTATTACTGGTGAATTACATTACCGGATTAGCCACGTGGCAGGCGTTAGAAAATCCTATAGGCCCCGCACCTTCCGTCAGGCCGAGTGGGTGTTTTGAGCTCTACCACTACCCCAGACGGCGAAAAATTAAAAAATGAATTGGCTGCTTACTTAACAGAAGAGTGAATGGTAAAGATGAGGCTCTTGGAGAGAAACTAAATTCATACTCAGATTTCAGTTCAGAAGTGAGCGTAGAATTCTCATTATTGGTGAGGATTTAAATTTACCAGGTGTCAACTGGGTAGGTAATAAGATTAATATCACAATGGAACAGAGATTTGCAAATACTTCAATAAGGAAAACAGGCTTCTCAAAAGTTGTAGAGAACACTAGGGGACGAAACATGTTGGATATATTTTTAACCTTGGGGGGTGTCAAGCAACTGAAGGAATAAGTGTTCAAGAAGCATTCTTATATACGGTTTATTAGAGGATTCAGTAAACCAGTGGCCAAAATTGAAGGGGGAATTAGGTACAGTTAAGGGAACATATTTAGAAAGTGATGAGATGTTTCATGGAAACTTTAATCAAGTGGAAGGATAGCACTAGCCAGTGGAGTAGAAATGGGAAGAGCTCAAGTAGATAATAAAAACAGATGAAGAAATATTTATTCCAAAACAGAAAATAAAGATAAGTACAGAACTGACATACTAGAGAGGTGAGGCAATTAAAGAGGTTGGTGAGAAGGTAACATAACAGAGTTAAGAGACGTCAAGTCAGTAGGAAATAGTTAAAATGATTAAGCAAGGAATTATTAATAGCAAAGAAAGTGGCTAAAGATTGATATATACAGAATATTATTGGTGAGTGGGGATACTGATGGATGCATCTAGAAATTTCTATGGCAATGTCAGAAAACTGAGAGGAACAGAGGGTGTTGAGACGTTTATAGATAAGGATGAAAAAGAAGCTACTGAGGTTTTAAAAAGGCAGAGATTTTAAGTAACTTGTTTAGTGAGAGCATTAGGGACAATGATTCAGAAATGGGAGTGTGTTACTTGGAGAACAAAATTATCCACACAATTTGAAATGAGCAGGCTAAAAAATCTAAAATTTATCCTGAGGATACCATGAGGGAACTAAGGGAGCTGAAAAAGCATATATGTGCTTGTGTAGATAATATTATTACAGACGTCTTAAAGATAATGTGGAGGAAATGATCGTGAAATAAGTGAAAGAGGTAGACAGGCAGAGGCGTTCCTTAGGAGCATTAGAAGCCTGATATGGAATAAAGAGGTGCCACAGAGAAGCACGAGAGTATTCTATCATACGTACTATGTGCCTATCTTGACTTATGCTGCTGAAACGTGGACAATGAAAAAGCGGAACATCAGCAGAGTACAAGCAAGTGAAATGAAGTTTTTAAGAGGTAGAATGGGAGTTACTAAAATGGACAGAATAAGGAATGAAGTGATTAGATGCACCATAAAAGAGGAACCCCTACAGGAAAGGGTAGAGAGGACCAGACTGAGAAGGTATGGACATGTCAAGAGAATGGAGGCTCAGAGAATCCCGAGAAAAATCCATGAAATTAAGATGCATGGTAAACAACCCAGAGGAAGACCAAGGGATGGATGGCTGAAAGGAGTGGAGGAGGGTGTACGGAAGAGAGGAGAGGACTGGAGCAAAGTGGTGACAGAGAGGTGGTGGGATGAAAGAAGGAAATGGAGAGGCTTGTGCGTGAAGCAGACCCGGCCAGAGGCTGGAAACTATTAAGGATGATGATGATGTCTTAAAGATAGCAGGATGTGACACTGTATCTTATCTTCAAATGATATTGAAATTGAGTATGGATTTTTGGTGCCCACCAGAGGACTGAAAAATGCAATAGTAGTACTGGTACATAAAGGATGGGTGACAAATAGGGTAGAATATTATAGGCCAATTAGTTTATCATCAATGGTATGTAAATTAATGGAGAGATTAATATGCAACCATATCAGAAATGTATGTGAGGAATGTAAGATTTTTTTAAGTCAACTGGATGACTTTAGACTATGATGCAAATCTCAGTTAGTAGTGAGTGCTATATCAGTTGTCAGTGCTATATCTAGGGGGGGAAGGGGGTTGAATGGGGTGCTTGCCCTGGGCAATGACTTCAGAGAGGTGGCAACTACAAAGGGTGGTAAAATCATGTTTGTAGGGGCTGTAAGTGGCTCTACTGCCCCAAGCGCCAACCATCGGTGGACGACAAAATTGTAAAATGGCTCTATGCTGCCCTGGGTGGCAAATTAGAGTTTGAAAGGCCTGCAGTCTCAAGTTTTTGCCCTGCCTCTGAAAATTAGTAGATCTGCCACTGAAGTTCATGTGAAATGGACAAGGGAGGACAAAGGGGCAATGTACCACTAGATCTTTCAAAGGCTTTTGACAGAGTCAGCCATAAAATGGTGGTAAATAAGGTAAGAACTATTGGAGTGGATGAAAAAGTGATTTGTTGGGAAGAAGAGTTAAAAGGTATAATGCTAAAAGTTAGATTAGGAAATGCAGTGTCAATTAAAGTGGAAGTGAAAATGGGCATGCCACATAGTAGCATATTTGGATCATTGCTATTCATTATTCTAATGAATGATTATGATGATGGTTCACTATCAGAAGTTATGTTGTTTTGCAGATAATATAATGCCATATCAGAGGATAAAAAATAAATAAAAAAAAAAAAACTGTGAACAGCTGCAAGGTAATCTAGACAGCATATGTAGTTGGGTAGGTCAACATGGGTTGAAAATGAATGCAAAGAAGAGTCATCTGATCAGGTACACAGATAAAAAACCAAAGGTTGATTATTATTGTAAGGTGGTAAAAGAATTGTTTGTTTAAAACTTTAAATGTAAATCCTTCGGCATAATTCTTGATAGTGAACTCAATTGGGCAGGTCACCTTGGTCAGGGCAGGGGCGGATCCAGTGGGGGGCTAGGGGGCTCAAGGCCCTCCTCCCAGAAGTAAGGCAAGCCCCCAACCAAAATCCACTCTAGCCAAGCCCCCCCCCCCCCCCCCACCAAACCAAAGTCCACTCATGCCCCTCCCAAAGCAAAATCCTGGATCTGCCCCTGGGACAGGGAGTTAGAAAAGGTTTCAAAATCCTGTACTAGTTGGAGAGAGTGATGAGGGGATGTACCAGAGAAGTAAGGGAACTGAGTTACAAAACTTTGGTCAGGCCATTGCTTGAATGGGGTGGTGTAGTATAGGACCCACATTTTGGGTATCTAATATACGATTTGGAGGGGAAGAAAAGAAGTGCTGTGAGGTTTATATCTGGAAATTTCAGCAGAACACAATTAGTAACTGAAAGCAGCTGAAATGGGATTCATTGGAAGCAGAAGGCGGGTGAAGATGGTCATGGAAGTGTAAACGATGTATATTAGTGATGAGGTGTGGAAAGATATTGATGTAAGAATTAGGAGATGTGCGTGTGTGTATGGAAGGGAAGAAATGACCATGACCACAAGCTGGCATTCGATATGAGATGCAAGGGTGTGGGTAGATTTTTTTCATTGTAAGGGGTCAAGCATTGAAATAAGTTACCAATAGAAATGATGAATAATTTACTAAAAATGCTAAAAGAATTTAAAGATGAAATTTTTAGAGGACAACTGTAGGTGGGAATAGGAATGGTGAGTAATGGATGAGTAGGGAAATTGCCACCAGAACGTGCTCTCCATTGCAGTTAAATTAAATTTATAGTCAGATGGTAGAATTGAGTGACAGGTGAATTGAAAAATTGTGTAGTCCCATGAGAATTAATTGGAACAAGGAAATCTTTTATAAATACTAATGGTTGGCAACAATATAAAAAAATTGATTATTACTACCTCCTGCACCTTTTGTGTATTGTCTGCACTTTTATTCACTTTAAATTATTCTGTGTGACATCAGTTTCATGTTAAAAGCCTATTTGTTTGAATATTTGTTACTTTTGATGAATGTTTTTAGCTTTTTTGGTGAGATTAGTGGGAAATGTTCTGTATGTCTTTGTTGTATATGACTCCCAGAAAGCGTAGTGTAATTGTGACTTCTTCTCAGATTATTTCTATGACATAAAGGTAGTTAGGCCCATAAAGTTACTATGTTTGGTGTCTGTGTAGGTGCTATAAATATAATGATTATTCAGTGGTGCAAATAGAATAGGTCAATTTTACTGAAGGGGAAAAAAAAAAAACTGTGACAAAAAATGACAATAAATAGTTCTACAACTGAGTATGACTTTCTCCTCAGAGAAAGCAAATTAAACCCCAGACTCACTGCTGAGGACTTAGTTCAAAAATTGAGGGAAAGGAGAGTGAATCTGTATATGCCTAATATTTATTATAACTTCTAGTAGCTGGAAGCAAAACCTGCAAACCTGTGAAGAAACACATTCTAAGAGGTTAAATGTGTAGGATAACTGTTTGTGGAACAAATTGTTAGCTGCATCCAACAGATTACCGATAGCCATCCATTTTTTTGAATTTTACATATCTGCAAGAGATAATACATAGTGAGAGCATTTAGGCACTTTTGAATGAGGAAGAAAATGATGTGTAATGATAGCCTTCACAGAATACCTCAGAAATTGAGAAAGCTATTATTCAAATTCTATCAAATTGAAATGGGCAGGTACGTAGTTAATAGATGTCTCAGTCCTGCATGCTCATACACAATCCAGTTTACAATTATGCTGTTGAAACTTTGTCAACTGGGAGTGTGATGATGTTCTGGTTTCTGGTTAGATCTGTCATCATTAAGGTTTCCAGGCTCTAGGGTCATTGTTTTGAAGAACTGAAGTGAGGGAGCAAGGTAAGGACAAGTAAAAAATCTTGTAACAAAGGAAGTGATTATTTTGGAAAATCTGAGATACATTCTGTTGGGTAGAGGTCATAATTGATTCAAGTTGTCACACAAAGCTACAGTGGCAAAACTACCCAATTAACATCCACTTGCATGTACTCTAATGAGGAATCTCACCCCAAGTTCTTCCATAATATGGCTACAAGCACTGATTTTCCAGAGCTATTCTATTGGTCATTTAAGAAAAACAAACCACCCATGCCACAAATTACCCCCCATGCCATAACTGAAAAACCACTTTGTTCATAAAGTACATTCTTCGTCTGAAATACATCAATAAAATCTGCTGGTGTGCTTATGCAAAAGTTGCAATATACACCCAGTCACAATCACCTATCTCCATAAAATCACCAGAAAAAGTGGTGTGAACACCATAAATTATCACCTAATATATCAACTCTCTTGCACTCTCTGTCAGAGAGTGTATGTATGCTGCTGTACCAATCTATCAGCTGTCCATCAAGATGAACAGTCACAGAAAAAAGTTTGCATAAAAAAAGTAGAACGTCATACCAAATAAAAAACTTTAATGAATTAATTAAATTGTGATGGAGTGTACACACCGGTGGCAATTTCCCTACACATCCACTCTACCTTTGCCTGTAACCACCTACATTTGTCCTCTATGAATTTCAACTTTAAATTCTTTCAGAGTTTTTGGTAATTTATTTATCATTTCTCGTGGTAACTTATTCCAATTCCTGACCCCCTTAGCTATGAAAGAAATCATCCCACACCCTTATGCCTGAATTCGAGTGCCAGCTTGTAGTCATGTTAACTTTTCCCTTCCAGGCACTACTCCTTATTTCTTACTCCAATATCTTTTCACACCTCATCACAAACATTCACCTAGTACACTCCCATGACCCTCTTCACTCTCCTCTTATCTTCCAGTGAATCCCATTTCAGTTACTTTATTATATCAGTTACTGATAGTATTCTGCGGCATTTTCCAGATACAAATAAATAAATAATAATAGTAAAACATTGCCACTCTTTGCCATTTATTACCCCCTTCAAACACGATTTTGATGCCCCCTGAAGTTGCCACTCAAGGCAAGAGCCCTAGTGTGTCCCCTCCCCTCCTCCTTCCCATAGTTCTCACTGTTTTGATACTCAAAATGTGGGTCCCATTCTACACTGTTATTCAAGCAACAGTCTGATTAAAATTTTGTAACCTGATTCTCCTACTTCAGTGGTACATCACCTCATCACTCTCTCCAACAAGTGAAGTATTTGAAATCTTTTCCTACTACCTGTCCAATGTGTCCTGCCCAGTTGAGTTTGTTATCAGACATTATGCTGAGGTATTTACATTTCAACATCGATTCTTTTCCCACTTTATAACCTTAATCAACCTTTAGGTTTTTGTCTGTGTATGTAATATGCTGATTCTTCTTTGCATTTATCTTCATCTCATGCTGACCAACCCACATAGAAATCCTGTCTAGATCACACTGCAGCTGCTTACATCTTCTGCCATTTTGATCCTATTATATATATTGCATTATGTCATTTGCAAACAATCTACCTTCTGACACTAAACCATTAATACAGTCATTCATCAGAATAACGAATAGCGGTTGTCCCAATACATTACCTTGTGGCACTCCAATTTTCACTTCAATTGATTCTGTATTTACTACTCTGACATTTTGCTTTTTGTCTTTTAAGAATTCTTCCACCCAGGAGATCACCTTTTCACCACTCCAATGGTTTTATCTGTCACAATTTTATACCAAAAACTGATTGTGTCTGGAAGGATCACATATAAAAAAGAATGTAATCACATTATAATGTTTGTTTTAAGCTGTCCTAAAACAGAATAATATTGTAGTTCATGTTTGAATAGCTGCCATCAGAGGAAAATTAGAAACCATGACTTGTTGTTCACAAATGTCCTGGAAATTTTTCAATTTACAACACAGATATTAAAGTATGGAAAGTACAACCTTAAAATTCAAATGAAAATACTGAATCTAATTAAAGAAGGTTCTGCAACTGCTTGGAAAAAAATAGAAATTTTATGTAGCTTTATTAGGTAACACACATTTCAGAAACTGAGAAGAAAAACATAATTGCTTAGCACAGTATGGAAGGAACAACTATTGTTCAGTTGCAGTATTTGAGGTATAGAAGTCTTAATAGGGCAGGTAGTCAGAGAAAGTCAGTTTGAGGTTGTTGTTAGTAATGAAATTAAACACTAGGACGAACATGACTTAATCGTACACAAGCTATCAATGGAGTGACTGATTTGAGATTTAAGTGAACAAGCAATGATGATGATGATGATGATGGTGAAGAGACTATAAAGGCAGGTGAGTTATCATAAACTGTTTAGCAACAGAATTATCATATTCAGTGGCGTAAATATACTGGTTGTAACATGTGGCAAATTCATCAGATTGGGTGGATTTTGGGGTCTGTGGTGGCTCCACATGTGAAGACTCCTCCTGTGGAGGTGCAGCCAGTGGAGGATCAGCCTGTGCAGGATCATCCTATGGGAACTCTACCTGTGGAGGCAAGGCTGAGCTTGTTGAGGCTCAGGATATAGAGGCAGATAGCATAGATGGTAGGTCGGAGGAGGATGAGGAGAATGGTTGGGGCTGATAACAGGTCACAGGAGAAATATAGATAGTAAGATAAAGAAGATTGACACTTCAGAAATTGTGGGGAAAAGTAGGTTTGACCTGTTACTAGAGTCAGGGGCTCATGTAGATGCAGGAGTAGATAAAATGCAGCAGACCCTTAGAAATAGATGTATGATGCGAAGGAATAGGAAGAAAAGGGTTCTGCTGCTGGGTGGGCCCTCTTCTGCAGGATCAGTTAGGCACATGTTACCAGGTCACAAGCTTTTTCAAACCTAGTGCAACATTAGGTCAGGTAATAAAGGACATAGGTTCACTTTGTAGAAGTTTCACTAATGGTGATAAAGTAATTAATAGTGAGAGGAGTGGGGAATAATATATATATATATATATAGACGTGTGTTTCCCTATTTTTCACTTTTCAGCCACCACTGCCTAGCACAGATCACTGGTCTTTGTGTGTGGAAGTAGAATGGAGTTTCCTGTCGTGCACAACATTGGCTGAATGTCGATAGCTGTGGGGATGTGGGAGATATGATGGTTAAAACTGGTCGATGCAGGGCATTTTCGTATTTCGACCAAAGACACGTGTCTCCGTATATATCACTCTGCTGCCATAACTACATAGCATAGACCAATGGTATTTGTGTGTGGTAGTGGTATCGTGTCTCCTATCATGTACTATGGTGGTTAGGTGTAGGTAGCTATGGGGGTGTGAGAGATATGGTGGTTGAAAGTAATCGACCTGCGGCACTTTCATATTTCTACCAAAAACGTAAGTGTCATGGTGTATCACTTTTCAGCCAAAACTATCTAGCGCAGATCACTGGTGTTTGTGTGTGGTAGTAGCACAGAGTCACCCATCGATACCAATGTTAGCCAAATTTCGGTAACTGTGGTAGTGTGGGAGATATGGTGGTTGAAAGTGGCCGATCAAGGATATTTTCGTGTTTCGACCAAAGACATGTGTCTCCATATAAGTCATTCTGCTGCCACAACTACAAAGCATAGACCATAGGTGTTTGTGTGTGGTAGTGTTATTGTGTCTCCTATCATTTATTATGGTGGTTAGATGTCGGTAGCTATGGGTGTGTGGGAGATATGGTTGTTGAAAGTGGTTGACCTGCGGCACTTTTATATTTCTACCAAAAACGTAAGTATCATGGTGTATCACTTTTCAGCGAAAACTATCCAGCGCAGATCACTGGTGTTTATGTGTAGTAGTAGCACAGAGTCACCCGTCAATCACAACTTGGGTGAATTTCGGCAACTGTGAGAGTGTGGGAGATATGGTGGTTGAAGTTGATCGATCAAGGAGATTTTCGTATTTCAACCAAAGACATGTGTGTCCGTATATTTTACTTTGCTGAGTGAACTACACAGCACAGATGACTGGCGTTTGTGTGTGGTAATAACATCGAGTCTCTCATCGCGCAGTATGGTGGTTAGATGTTGGTAGCTGCCAATCCAAATTCTTTACAAACACGAACGAAGTCGTGGGTACCAGATAGTATTGAAATAAATGCGAGTTGTAGATTAACATAGAGAAGTGGGTAAATGTGGAAACATAGGTGGCATTTTAATAGGCATGGCCTAGACCTAAATAGATGGGGCAAGGGTAGTTTCTGAGCTTAGCTAAAGCTGTAAGGGAGCCAATTTCCAGTGATGATGGGGTCAGGACTGTGCCTTTTTTAGGCTAGAGGCTGCTGCTGGTGAGAGAATGGGAATAGATGATCAAAATGATGCCGATTGTACATCCACGATGGGAAAAATCATAAATGCTAAATAAATTCATGGATCTTCTGAAACAATAACTGACTAGTGCAGAACTGGGAAGGAGGTTAATGCTGAAAATATCACAAAGCCAGAAATAAGGATTTTACTGGTGAACTGTAAGAATGTAATGAACAAATTAATAGAATTTGCAAACATAACAGAGATACATGAACCACAAGTAATTATAGGTGTACAATAAAAAAAAAAGTAAAATAAAAATAAAAATATTTTTTCTGATGGTTGTAGAGTGTATTGCAGAGATAGGTGAGCATTTGCTGGAGGAGTTTTCATACTGGTTAGCAAAAACTATTGCTGATCACTGGAGTTTATAGATCATGATCCTAAGTAACTTTGAGTAGATTTCTGGGATAGTAAAAAAGAAAATTTAATGTATTGGTTGCCTACTGCAGTGAAAGAATGATTGATAAAGATTTGGATTTTGGGGAAAAATTAAATTCATACTCAGATTTCAGAGGAGAGAATTGAACAGTTATTATTGGTGGGGATTTAAATATAACTGGTGTAAACTGGGTAGGAAATTAGACTAATAACTCATAGAAACAGAGATGTGCTAATTCCTTAACAAGGAAGAAGGATTTACACTAGTGGTAGAGCAGAACACTAGGGAACAAAATATTTTGCATAAATTTCTAGTAAAGCCTGATGATAACCTTGTGGTAAGTCAAGTAACTGAAGGAATAAGTGATCGTGAAACAGTTCTGATGGATGTTAAAGGCTTCCGTAAACCGGTAGCCAAAATTGAAGGGGGAAATAGGTACAATTATATAAAGGCACAGATTTTGAACAAGAGATATTTCAGAGAATGTTTCAGCAAATGGAAGGAAGGCACAAGTGCAGTAGAGTAAAGGTGGGAAGAGTTCAAGGAGATAATAAGAAAGGGGGAACAAATATTTATTCCAAAACAGAAAATAAAGAGAAGTAGAGAACCTGTGTACTATAATTGGGAGGTGAGGAGGTTAAAAAGGTTGGTAAGAAGAGAACAGAACAGAGTTAAGAGACAGCAGGGTAGTAGGGAACATTCGATACAACTAAACAAGGAATTAATAATAACTGAGAAGGTGGCTAAAGATGGATTTATGAAGTGTGTTGTCAGTGCAGGGGGACCATTGACTGAATCATCGAGAAATTTCTATGGCTATGTTAGAAACCTGAGGCACAGGTAGGGTGTTGAGTAGCTTATAGATAAGGATGGAGATGAAGGGATTGTAAGTAGCTGGTTTAGAGAGACCATTAAGGGCAATGAATCAGAAACAGGAGGGTCTAAATCGGGTAACAAGCTTAACAACACAATTAGAAATTTTAATTTCATCCTGAAGATATCATGAAGGAACTAAGAAAGCTACAAAAACATATAGGGGCCGGTGTAGCTAATATTACTACATATGTAGGACATCTTGAGATATTACATAAATTAAGTCTGGATAATTGCTGCTTACCAGAGGACTGGAAAGTGCGAAGGTAGTACCGGTATATAAAGGAAGTGTGAGAAATAGAGTCGAAAATTATAGGCCAATTAGTTTAACTTCAGTGGTAGGTAAATTAATGAAGAGGCAGATATGCAGCCACATTATAAACATATGTTAGGAGCATAAATGGTGTAATCTTGGTTGTCCGGGTTGAACCGCGTCAATTTGTTGAAACCTAACATTTCGGCCATCATTTTGTGGCCTTCTTCAGAGTACTGTCATGGCTGGAACTGCTGCCGCCTATATATAGCTCCCGAAGAACGTGCTAGCCGTTTGGAGTGATGTCACTCAAACTACCCGCCCGCGCCGCCAGCGTGGCTGGTCCGATGGGGGCCTGCGTCCCGCGTTTTCCTGATCAAGCATGACCATATTTGGTCAAGTTGTAACCCGCCGTCCGCGTTCATATTATCTGGTTGTTTTTTAATTTCCAATGCTTCTCTGACACGCTGGGGCCACCATCTGCTTTCTTGAACCAATACACTTGTGTCATTGAATAAAATTGCGTGCCCACTGTTAGCAGAGTGTTGCGCTACAGCTGATTTGCTGACGTCATTATTTTTAAGATGTCTCATGTGTTCACACAGCCTTTCCTTGACTGTCCGTCCAGTTTCGCCGATATACACTTGGCCACAGCTACAGGGTATCTGGTATACGCCCGCTGTCTGCAACTTCTCCCTCTTGTCTTTGACTTTTAAAAGCACATCAGAAATCTTCCTAGGCACTCTGTATATTGGACGGATATTTTTCTTCTTTAAAAGACGGCCAATTTTATCCGTCACCCCGTGTACATAGGGTAATACTGCTGTGGGTCCGTCTGTTCGTCTTCTGGCTTCGGCTTCCGGTGTCGGAACACAGGGTGATGCTCGAGGTGCAAGCCTTGCAGTGGCCTTATTGATGACGTCAAGGCTGTAGCCGTTGGCCAGAAACGTCTCCTTTAAAATTTTCTTTTCAGCGGCTATGCTCGCTTCGTCGCTGACTATGGAAGCACGGACGGTTAATGTTTTTAAAATTCTACATTTCACTGCTGGATGGTGGTGAGAGGCTGCATGCAAGTAGCGATTCATGTGCGTGGGCTTGCGGTAAACTCCGTGACCTAGGGAGCCATCTTCCTTCCGTTTCACTATCACGTACATAAAAGGAAGTTTTTTGTCCACCTCAACTTCCATGGTGAATTTAATTTTGTCATGGGCACTATTTAAATGTTGGAAAAAAGCCTGGAGGGATTCTCACCCGTGAGGCCAGATAACAAATGTGTCGTCCACGTAACGCAACCACAAAGAAGGTTTCAGAATATAATTGTTGACCACTTCAGCCTCAAACGCCTCCATATACACGTCGGCTACAATTGGAGACAGTGGGCAACCCATCGCTGCTCCCTCATTTTGCTGGTAGAAGTCCCCTTGGTATTGAAAGAAGGTGGTTCTGAGACAGAATTCAGTCAGTGACGCCCATTCTTCTGGTAGACTGAGATATCCTAGTCGTTCTACATTTCACTGCTGGATGGTGGTGAGAGGCTGCATGCAAGTAGCGATTCATGTGCGTGGGCTTGCGGTAAACTCCGTGACCTAGGGAGCCATCTTCCTTCCGTTTCACTATCACGTCCATAAAAGGAAGTTTTTTGTCCACCTCAACTTCCATGGTGAATTTAATTTTGTCATGGGCACTATTTAAATGTTGGAAAAAAGCCTGGAGGGATTCTCACCCGTGAGGCCAGATAACAAATGTGTCGTCCACGTAACGCAACCACAAAGAAGGTTTCAGAATATAATTGTTGACCACTTCAGCCTCAAACGCCTCCATATACACGTCGGCTACAATTGGAGACAGTGGGCAACCCATCGCTGCTCCCTCATTTTGCTGGTAGAAGTCCCCTTGGTATTGAAAGAAGGTGGTCCTGAGACAGAATTCAGTCAGTGACGCCCATTCTTCTGGTAGACTGAGATATCCTAGTCGTTCCCTGATGATATTTATGGCTTCATCAATTGGCACGTTTGTGGTTTTCAAGTGTGCAACATGGCTTTAGGCAAGTGTATTAATGTGTATCTCAGTAGGATATATGCAAGGTATTTCAGAAGAAAAAGAGGACAAATTGATAGCATTGCACTAGAGATTTCATAGCCTTTGAAAGAATGAGCTGTAAAATGGTGGTAAAAAAAGTTAAATATTTTGGTATAGAAGAGAAAGTGATTTGTTGGGTAGAAGAATTTTCAAAAAATAGAAACCTAAAAATTAGGGTAAGAAATGCAGTATCAAAAGAAGTGGAAATGAAAATTGGTGTGCTACAGAGCAGCATATTGGGACCATTGCTATTCATTATTGTAATGAATGATTGTATTGATGATTTACTATCAGAAGTTAGGATGTTTGTATATGACATAATGCTGAATAAAAGGATCAAAACAGTAGATGACTGCAAACAGCTGCAGAGTGATCTGGAAAGGGTATCTAGTTGGGTTAGTAAACATGGGATGGAGATAAATGCAAAGAAGAGTCAGCTTATTAGATACACAGATAAAAAAACTAAAGGTTAATTATGACTACAAGGTGGGAAAATAATTGCTTGTTAAAGACTTGAAATATAAATAGCTCAACTATGCGGGACACGTTGGACAGGAAATAGTAAAATTTTTCAAAATCTATCACTTGTTGGAGAGAGTGATGAGGGGATGTACGAGAAATAAAGGAACTGGGTTACAAAAGTTATGTCAGATTATTGCTTGACTATGATAGTGTATTGGGAACCACATTTTGGGTATCAAATACAGGAGTTGGATGGGGTGCAAAGAAGGGCTGCTAGATTTGTCTCTGGAAATTACTATAGAATACAATCAGTAACTGATATCATAAAACAGCTCTAATGGTATTCTGTGGAAGGCAGGAGGAGGTTGAAGTGAATCATGGGAGTGTATGAGGTGTATATTGGTGATAAGGCATGTAAAGATATTAGTGTAAGAATTAAAAGTAATGCATGGAAGGGAAAAGATGACCATGACCACAAGCTAGCATTCAATTTCAGGCACAAGGGTGTGGGAAGATTTTATTTCATAGGTAAATGGTTTAGTAATTGGAACAAGTTACCAAGAGAAATGATGAATAATTTATGAAAAACATCGAAATAATTTAATGTTGAAATTTGTAGAGGGCAAAAGTAGGTGGGCACAGGAAAGGGGGGAAATGGGTGTGTTGGGAAATTACCACCAATGTGTGTACTTCATTATAATTAAATTAATTTAATTTAAATTGAATTGTTATTTATAACAACAAACAAACTTTATAAATTTTCTTAGAAGCACATGAACATGGATATCACCATGAGTTATGGGTAAATATTGTTTAGTTTACATCTTGCTTAAACAGAGATTTAGCAACCAAGTATAAAACCACTCTCTAAACTTGGTATCTGAGAGTGAGATCTGATATTGGCTCTTAACAAAGTCTCGTCATGATACTGAAATTACAGAGGATAAGGAAACAATACAGCTAAGCCACCTTCAAGGAGACTTGAAGCATCTCCCATGAGACAGAAAATTGTTAAAAATTTAAATAGAAATAAACCGAACATGGTGGGTGAACGATTAATGTTCTGGCCTCGCATTCGGGAGAAAGCCGGTTCGAACCCCCATCCGGGCATCCAAATTTGGGTTTTCCATGGCTTCCCCAAATCACTCCAGGCCAATGCCAGGATTCTTCCTTCAAAAGGCCATGGCCAAAATCCTTCCCATTCCTTGTGCCCAATCCCATCCCACTTCTAATTACCTCAATGTCTTATATCCATAAGTAAACAAAAAATCTAAGAAATAATTATGGATGGAATTCAACTGAAGTAGAATGGCATATTTCGAAGAGGGAAAAAGATCAAAGTTGGTAAAGAAACATGTACCATGAAAGAATCTGGCCATAATTTTAAAGTTGGTGGGACCAAGAAGAAAGCAAAAAATGAGCAAGTTGAAGCAGGAAGACAGTAGAACTTATTTTCAACAATCAGGAAAAACAAAGATGTAAAATAGCCAAAGGAAAGGGTTGCAAGATAAGTATAAAGAGGAAAATGGCTGTTGATAAATTAGATACAGCATGTCGGAGAACAGAATTTTGGAGACTGTATAAACATTAAAGGTGCCGATGGGATATGTCTTGAGAAAAATTAGGAATAAAGTAGATGGGGGGCGAGAGAAATTTTAACACAGAAAGTATATAAAATAGTAATAAAAAATACTTAGAAAGGGGTAGTCAGATGACTAGGTAAATTGCCATCAGAGTATGCATTACATCACAGTTAATTGTTCAATTCAGTTCAAGAGGTATGTAGAAAAACTATTTGTGCAGATATCCTGTACAACATTGTGGTCTGTTCCCAGTTACGATAGCGCAGTGATACAAATATTAGATTTTAAAACTCTTCTCTAAGTTTTCAAACTGGTCAAAATCTGTTTGTAAATTTCAAGTTATGTTACAAGGTTTAATAGTTTTTAACAGGATTTAATCATCAGAACAGATATTAATTATGAATTTTCTGATCGTTTTACGTATTTTTCACATTGAGATCAAAAAGATTTAATGTTCAAAACAGACATCAAATCCGGTTTTTTCCTCCTTTTTATCTTAAGTGTCATGTAGGGAACGGGGCAGGTAACTTTTTTTCGAAACGGTTTTACCACCGAAACTCCTAAAATGCTCGCAAAAACCGAAAATAATGTTTGCGCATGCGCAGTTCAATCCTTTGAAGTGCGGGTCTACTGTAAATAACATTTCAGTGCACCTGTACCGAAAAGTAACAACTTTGTGGCTCAACGTGACATAGGGCTGCAATATACTGCCGTCGGAGCGTTTGAATGTTGATTGAAGTCACCTGAAATATGAACTAAAATTACTTAGGCTTCATGTCCAGAAAGTTAGGTAAGAAATATTCATTTTGTATACGATGTAAACAGCGAGTAGCGGTGAGAGGTCCCAGTTTTGTTTTGTTTGAAAGTAAGAATTTATATAGAAAAATACATTCGGTTATAATCGAAATAGGTTTGTTTAGAATTCAATATCAATTCTAATTTGTAATTCGTTTTTTATTTAATTTGTTGTTTTATGTCTTTTAAAACTTTATTTCAGAGTTCAGGAATCTCGATAGCTTATTGTGGCGTGAGAAAGCTTTGATTAGTGGAACGCATGGAGGAAGGAATAATATGGAGACGACGCAAGAGACCTTTACCACGCATGGGAGTGAAGCAGGCCGGCGGAGGAGTGGGGGGGCATGGCCGGAGTGGTGGGGGCTTGACCGCTTCCCAACAAACACGGGGAATATGTACAAACACCTCAAGGGGACTCTAGGATAAACGTGACGCCGCAATCTGGTGATGGATTATTATGTAACTCGACGAGACAAATAAAAAATGAAGAATAAAATTTTTTGATATCCTGCTTAGTTTTCGAGATATTCTATCTCAAATGTGAAATGGTTTTGGTTGAAATTCAGAAGAAAAAATTATTCAAAGTCAAATTTTATGGTGAATTTTTATTTAAAAAGACGAAACAAATAAAAAATAAAGAGTAAATTTTTTCGATATTTCACCTAGTTCTCGAGATATACTGTCTCAAAAGTGAGGTGTCTTGGGTTGAAATACAGAAGAAAAATTTCGCAAAAGTCAAATTTAATGATGGATTCTTATGTAACACGACGAAAAAACTCGATAATAAGGAATAAATGTTTTCGATATCTTGCTTAGTTTGGGGGATATACAACATCCAAATTGAGGGGTTTAGGTTTGGATGCAGGCTGGACCAAAAATTAATTCTGTCAAAGCCACAATGATTACATGGTTGACATGCAGAATGGATATTTCAGTTTTATTACTACCACTTGTGGTTAGTCTGAAATGTGTCCTAGACCAGAAAAAAAGTAAGAGGACCCACTCTAGGGATGAGCAACCCAGACATTTTGTAGGCTGGTACCAGAAATAAAATGTTTATTCAGTCACCTTAATGAACATTCTCTTGATCAAGATGTGTTGTCTAATTTCACAGCCCTACTTATTAGGACAATTGTAAAAAAATTATCTCTCAGTTAGATTTAGATACGGGGGGGGGGGGGGAGAATGTTGTACAAAAAAAAAAAGAGACTAAATTAGAAACACATTCCCCAAATTGATTTTGTTCAAAGGCCAATAACTTCTTTATTTATGAAGCCCATTTTTATTTCTGCATGAACCTGTTTCGACATAAATAGATGAGAAAGATTTCAAAATCGGTAAAAATAGGTATAGACGTATTTACAAACAGAAACAAGTCTTATATGAACCTTTAAAAATAACCTGTCAATGGCCTGAAATAGCTATTTAAAAAATTAATAAAACTCACAGCTTCTCACATAACAGTTAATTTCATCATCCATTGTCAGTATAATCAGCAACGTGACGAAAGAAATCGTAATAGTAAATTCACTGAATCGCGAAGTAAAACACGCCCCTTTAAATCTCATTTTAAACACTCGTTAAAAAATAATGCTAGTCTATTATGTGCAAAATAGCAAGTTTGCTGATTTTCTACACTACACCAAGAAAAATTTGAGAACAAAGTCATCCCATTGAGAGCTACGACTAAATATTTATAGACGTGCTGCAAAGTTTGCGGTGTCTACCGCTCACTTCAACAACGATAATTACAATTCAACTTACTTATGAAATGATATTCCAGGTTCTTTCCTGTCTGGCCTATTTGTGCAACCGTACGCAACACAAGCTGGCATTTTTAAACACTTATACACAATACTAAATGAAATAATCACTGCATCTACCACAATGTGAACACCTTAATTGTTGGGAAGCGCCATATGGTCGCTGCCGGTGCTGCCACCATGCGGGAGAGTTTAGTGCTTGCTTCACCGATTTAACGTCACTTCTCCTCCATAGTGGAACGCTGTCTAACAACAGTTTAGTCGCTTTATTCCTGTTGACATTCGTGTGTGAGTAATTATTATTATGTTTTTATCTGTCTCTATTACGTGCATTGGTGATCTTAATAATCTTTAATCTTTTTTTTTTTTTTTACCTCAACACGCAGGGCTGCTCTTTCATGTTGTTATTAAAACTTTTGAGTTTTTAATTTTGATTGAGCCAACATAATTACAATTGGCAGCACCTTATCTATCGATCTTCAGTCGAAAAATTGAACGTGCGAGCATCACTTGCTAACCTCGTTCACTTCAGTCTCGGAAACGATACAAAAAACACGTTTCGAACGTTAGATTCTTCACTAAGTTATTCTCGTATATTTTTTACTGTCATTACATTTTCCAAGTTTTTTCGTATACTTGGCAACGACTGTTTTGAATGCCTAATCTATTTTTTCTAGCTTAGTTAGATATTCTGCAGTCTTCTCAGCGACATGTGTAATACGATAAAGTTTTGTTCTATTGTTTCGGTCGTTCTATTAAGCCGGGCCCTAAAGTTTCAAGTTGTAGAAACCTTTGACGGAATTCAGCTGAGTCCACAGACATTCCGCTTACTTGCACTTCATTTTATTGTCAGCTGCGAAATGTAAATATGGCTGAGACACAGAAATTACCTGATGCTGTGGCTATTGTTATGATAATAAGAAAGAAAGAAAAGAAAATAATTAGAATGAAATAACCAAAACAATGGTTATCGAAGAGAACAGAATTTAGTCACATTAATTTACTAAATAAACTGAAGCTAGAACCTGAAGACTGAGCTACGTTGCCATGTCCACGTATAAACATCTTAATACCCCCCCTACAGACGACCTGATTTGGTCGGCCTGACCATATCATCCATAAAATCAGGTCTCGCATCCACACGAGGCCTGATCTGCAGTCTGCTTTCGACAGCCGGTGCGAACGCTCGGTAATCATGCCGTCTGTTTTGTCGAAACAACAGACAGTTGCACTTGTTTTAGCGTTAAGTGTTGATTTAGAAAACAAAAGAAGAATATGAGCTAAAAAATGGCTTAAGAAAAGAAATGAATTTAGCGACATGAAGTTAATTAGAGAACTTGACAGTGATGATTAACGCAGTTATTTACGAATGGATTGCGAAAGTTTCATCGAGCTATTAAATTTAGTGAAACTTCTTATCACCATCATGAGAGAATCTGTTATAGCGGAAGAACGATTAATTTCAACTCTAAAGTATTTGGCAACGGGTAGGGAGTATGCCGATCTCAAGTTCAGCGCTGCAATCTCTGCACAATTACTGTCACAAATAATTCCTGAAACATGTGAAGCAATTTGAAAGGTTTTAAAAAGCTTTATATAGGTAAGAATTTTTTTTACTATAACCTCTCTATTAAACGAATATGACAGGGACAACTATTATTTTTAATTTTCACAAGAAGTATTTTTAATTTTACTAATCATATTAATATCATTTATTTAT
>JARYHS010010155.1:0-17004 GCA_031002005.1 Vandiemenella viatica
TATAAGAAGACCCAATGGCAGGTGAGCGTATTTACCGATAAGCGACCATCCTCAATGTTTCTCCTGCCAATCTACGTCTGTGGAGAAAATAAAAGTGGAAAAAGCCTATTTAAGGAATAAAAAAAAGGACGCTAAAAACCTGGTGCAGGCGCCCTGTTGGCTCAAGTGGTTGTGCACAATGATCAGGGATTAGCAGGTCTGATCAACGGGGTCAAAGAAATTTTCATCATCGTGGCTGCGCAGGCAAGGTAGGAGATAAGGTGGTACACGATTACTAATCACCAGATTGTGTACCAGCGTCCTAAGCTAAATCGCAAAACTAATCGCAGTGTCTGGGGTGAGGACATACGACACTTTTAATAGTAAATCGTCCTTCAGATGTGCATTTGAAGCTCCGTGGCCCTCTTGATTTCTTTCCAAAGAGTAGGCCTGACTGACGAGATGCCGCGATTTACTGACTACCTTCTTTTATATTCATATACACATAACACACGTACAATATTCAACACAAACATATAAATTCAAAACATCAACAATAAAATACACGGGTAATGGAACTAGCTATTCCTTTCCCGGTAGCCAGGCCATGTGCGCCTCCTGCGGGATAATCCAACCACAGCTCAGGACAAGCATAGTGCAAGGAACTGTGGAGCATTTGATTACAATGTACTGTGTGCTGAAAAAGGATGTCGTCAACTATTTGTCTGGGCGTAAATGCTTAGAACGAAGTGAGTATATGGAATGAAAAACAGATCCGAATGAACGAAAATATTTTACTTAAATTAATGGTTGCATGTCGTTGTTACGTTACAGGTTCAAATGCTGCCGCAGGAATGCTGTGGTTTCTGCTTCACGCTTAAAGCCAGACAGATCATAAATAGAACTACAGATTATAGATTGGCACCTCTTATATTATCAAACATTGCATGATATGTGGGCTGTGCTCAAACTTCTAGTCATTTATGTAGAATTTGGTATGATTATATATTTGAACACATTACTGAAACTATTAGGAAATCTACATCTAATTTATTTCATGATCTTCCTGCCCAACGTGACGTAGCTCCTAATACCTTGCATTTTGCCTTGATTATGCCTACTTGAACTTCGGGTTACCTTAATCCTGAATCCCTTATAGTTTCCTTCTTCCTTGACGTCATAGCCATGTAATGTATTTCGAATCCACGTTAACCTTGAGCCTCACACATAGCTGTCCGCCTTACCCTCGCAAGCATCACTTTCTGTTCTGCTTCAACTAGCACTTCTGATCTTCCGGTCATGGTTGACATTACTCCGTAATTATTTCCTGATTTCATATTCTTTTAATGATACACTTTTTACACTTTGGAATTTAATATTTTTCTATTGATTCAGCACCGAAACTTTAACTTAATTTTATCTTTATCTATACTTTTGAACCGTAAAATATAGTTTGAGTATTTTATTGATTCCAAGAAATGTGGTAACCATATTTTTTATTACTGGCGTTCTGTTACTTAAGGTACGTTTCCACTGAGGCAACTTCGGGCAACATGTGGCATGCGGCACTGACGCATGCGACAAGGAGTATTTCAAGCGAAGCAACACGCTGCGACATGTAGCAAGCAACAATGACGCATGCCACATGTCGGACCGTGTCGCCAGTCGAATGCGCCACCGTGCGACAAAAATATAGCGTGTCGCACGATGTTGCCTGTATCCAACTGGCAGTGGATAAGTGCGACAGAAAACGGGCGACATGGAGTGGAACATACAGGATTCAACCTTATTATTGAAGGCTATCATACTCCACGGGAGATGTGGAACAACAGAAGTGTTTAATATAAAAACAAGAATGTGAAAAGTAACAAATTACTTGCAAATAAGAACGAAATTAAAAAAAAAAAAAAAATCAAGAATTTGAGGTCTCATTTTGAACGGGAACATAAAAGGACTACTACACCGATGAGCAGCTCATCTCCTAAAGGGAAGTGATTTGCTTATAATCTCCTGGCATACCGGTATATAATAAAAACTTTACAAAAGGATTTACATATTATTAATAAAGGTTATATTTATAGCTTGTATACAAAAATGGTTCCCAATTTTGATTCTGTAAACTATAAATTAAATTTTTCTTGAGTTGACAATTCACTTTTGATAGTTGTGTGTGAAAGTGAGAAATCAGGTAATACGAGAAAGTAGAGTTTGTGTTTTGTTTCTTTGTATATCTTGCCAAGATGCTTTTCATTCTTTTGTCACAAAATACCTAGCGAATTCATCCCAGAGGCCTTTTGCATCTTCATGTGATTTTAACCATACCTGTGTCGTCTATTACCGTCCTCCATGAGTCTGGAATGACAGTTCCATCTCGAGCATCAATATCTATGGTTCCACGAAGAATTCTTGAATTACTGCTTTTCTTTTCTTTTTCTTAAAATAAAAAAATGCGTAGTTATACGTACGCAGATATGATAGTTTCTCCGTTTTCAACATTTATCATTGATGTTTTTCGAAACACACGAAAAACTGATGCCAGTAATTCAAAAGTATTTTCCACCACTCTTCGTGTGCGTACTTGTTTGTAATTGTATATTCTATTCTTAGAATCTTTTTCTTGACGTCTGAATAACGCTTCATAATGTGTGCCTGTAGGTGAAATGCGTCTTCTAAACGTAAGGAGGAGAGGTTATAGAGTCAGTAATACGAGTTCATTTTTCATTAAAAAAAAATAGTAAAGTTTGGCGAAACAATACTCCGTGTGAAATCCTCATTTGACAACCAATATTGGCACACAAGAAACAATAGTTAGCATCCCCATCAAAACACCACCAAGGCGTATTCAGGTTTGTTTCCTTTATTACTATTTGCGAGGATCGCACAAGCAACGGCTGCCACTGCTTCAGATAACATGACGCACGCTGCTGGCAAACAGCTGTCGAATAGCTTGAAATGCTTTTGCCGCATGCTACAAGCGACGGCGACAAGTAGCAAGTGACAAATGGCAACATATTCTTGGACGACATTCGACATGCGACAAAGTATGAAGACGTACGGCGACATGTAGCGACAAAATAACGCGTGCAGCATGCTACATGTCGCTAGTTGTTGCCTCAGTGGAAACGTACACTCTTTGGCAAAAAAATTGACTGTCCGCGCCTGAGTCTAAGTCCCTTATTTCGCACAATGTGGCATCATTGCGCGTATTCAACTCAGCGCCATCTGTTATTCATTTCCTTAAGTCAAGCCTCGAGCAAAGCAGGAAGACTCCGCCCGCCCATTGAAGATTCTTCTTGGTAGTCCATTTATCATTCCCCACATTTCAGTAAAAAGCTATTGACCGATCTCGAAACAGGTAACGCATTTTCCTGTCCCTGCATTGACTATAATATTAGCCAAGATATCGCCGACCATACCTCAATCGGACGAAATTCGGTTCCAGCTACACGTTTCTTAAATTCTGATCGTGAAACATATCGTTAAAGTTGTAATTAACAAGATTGCAATAAAGCGCAGTAAAAATGAGGTTCAGTTATACATTTTATTCCAAATAATTAGCGTAAAATTATAACGATATTTATTTATATATTGATGTGGCTAATTAGTTGCAATAATGCAACACATAATGGGGTGTGTGGTCCGAGAAGTGGGTGTAAATGTTCAAAGATCCAGAGTTTTTAGTTCTACAAAACTATTGAAACGATTATAAAGAGATTATTTCGGATAATTGTCTAATGCCAGTTGAATGTAACTGACTTCCGAGGCAGCGTAAGGTTGTTTACCCACTGCACGAGCCGTCTGTGAACATGAGCTCCGTTTGCTTGTGGCTAACCATCTAGTCTTGTAAACGCGTGGTCCTCGGTTCGAGTCTAGTTTTTCCAATTATTTTTTTGCATTTATTTTAAACAAGTCGAATCTACAACTGCGTTATACGTAAAATATAACATCGACTCTTACCTGCTTGCGTCAGGACATAACATACTTAAGGAAAGACTCGTAACTGAGTGCTTCTTAATAAACTGCACACGTAACTATGAAAGCTTTCACAGAGGTAACACTGAAAGAAATCTTCTCGGGCTTCAACATCGTAGAAATAGTGTCGTGTGGTTACGTTAGGTGGACTATAACGAGTTCGCACCATCTTCAAGGAGACGAAAAACTAAATAATATTACTATACCAATTTCTTATTATGCGTCTGGATTTACGATTCGTCGACTTCTAAGTCATTAAAGGTGGAAAGGGAATGGAGACAAGGAATGGGAAGGAATTCGGACCATGGGTTTTGGAAGAAATAATCCCGCCATTCACACGAAGTGACTTGGAGAAACGAAGGAAAATCCAAATCTGGATAGCCGGATAGGAATTCAAACAAGCTTCCTCTCGAATGCGGAGCCATAGCGTTAACGCTCAGCCATTAGGTTCAGTTTTTCAATATCTTTCGTATTTGATCTATGATGCCGTCCACAAAATTATTTAAAAAATCTATTGAAAAGTTAAAAATCGTAAATTAAAATATATGTGCAGAAGTGAGTTCATCTGATGAGAGCGGGGATATCAAAAAAATCTCTGAAATCAGAAACGCAATTCAAATTTCATTTTCTCTCTCTCTCTACTCTTTTCGCCCCTCTCTCTTTTTTTTAATTTTTTTTGCTAGGGCTTTACGGCTCGGCGACAGAAAGGTCATTAGAGGCGGGATCGGATTGGGGCAAGAAACGGGCAGGAACTCGGCCATGGCCTTTTCAAGGAAGCATCCGGGCGTTCGCCTGGAGTGACTTGGGGAAACCATGGAAAACCCAGATCTAGATGCCCGGACGCGGATTCAAACCCGCGCCCTCCCGAATACGAGGCCAGAACGTTAACCATTCACGCACCACACCCGGTACTTTTTTTTAATTTTTAGCAGCTATCAAATTCAAAGTGAATATAAGCTCCCTCTTATATGGAAGATATTGTCATATTAATCCCGTTGTTTAATGAAGTAGTATTAAACCAAAAATGACGAGCAAAATTGATCGGTTTGCTAGTAACCAAATAGATAACATTTCAGTCTTTTCGTAGAAATGTTAAAAAAAAAAAAAATTCAATTCACATTCTAATTGAGCAAAGACCGGATGCTAAAACTACAGAAATTTGCAGTCTAAATAAAATTTGGTAAAATAAGAAATTTCAATGTAGTTATGATGTAATTCTCTATAATATTTTCTCATTTTTTTTTTTCAAGTATGTCTTTCAGTAAAGATTAAGAGGTAGTTGGAATGAAATTATCACGCTGAGCAATAACACAGCTAATTGTTACAAAATTTTATAAATCGGCAGTACTACTCTCCGCAGCTAGAGTGTAATTCTAAAATATCATAGTAGACGGAAACGTAGTGTTTACAAAGCGTATAATACTGGTTTCCTTGTTCCTTGCCACACTGACATTCCCGCACTGAATTTCAATTTTATGCCTCAGTTTTCCTCCTACAATGTTCTGATTGAATGCCTATAAGACTTTGCAATATTTAAACTTACAAAAGAAATTGTTGCTCGTCATTCTGAGACAGACATTATAATGTAAATTATTTGGGTTGGAATAAAATATACAGTAGCTACAGTTTGAATTTTGAAAAAACCGTGCGGCAAGAGAATCAATTCTTATCACCGATCAAGAAAAACAAAGTTACTTTCATAGCGTTTGTTGATTTAGAAAAAAAAGCTGTTGGTGATGTAAGGCGGGACAAAATGTTCAAACTTTTTTAAAAAAGTCAGGTCTTACGTATCGAGATAGAAAAATATTTTATAAGTGATATAAGAAGTGGCTATAATAAAAGTAGAGAATCATGAGAGTCACCAATCAGTTGAAAAGTGTATCAGATATGGTTGCAGTTCATCCTTACTAATATTCAACTTATATGTGGAGGAAGCTACAAAAGAAGTAAAAGAGGAATTTTAATGTGGCTTCATGAAAAAGTAGTTTCAAATATTGCCCCAGGAACCAGAGAGAACTTTTTAAAACTGTATGTATGGAGCATAGCACCTTATGGTAACGAAGCATGGACTTCAGGAATACCTGAAAGAAGGAAAATTGAAGCATTCGAAATGTGGTGCTATAGGAGGATGCCGAAAATTAAGTGGACAGTTAAACCACGAAATTAATATGTTTTGTAAATGATGGCTGACGAAAGAAGTTTGTGGAAGAATCGTACACAAAGAAGAAACAGATTCGTGGGTGGTTTTTTAATACATTTGGGATTGGTTATGTATGAAGCAGATAACGGTGGACGTGTTTTAAGAGAGGTGTTTTGAGATGAAGGGGATAGTGCAAAATAATAAAATAAAATAAAGACAAAGGTGGGTTTGGGGGGGGGGGGGGTGGGTGGGTGGTTTATATCAAACCAATCGAGAGACTGACGACAGTAAAATAAGAGATGAAATAAGACAGAAGGTGCCGGCCGATTGAGACCTACTCCCCCGAAACACATCGATGGGGCCGACAGCTTAGCGTCCAAATCCGGCGGACGAGTCACTGTCAGAAGTTCCATACGCGCTACAGAGAGGTTTGGGATTTAAACCAGGACTTTCGTGCACCATCTGATAATTAGTAATAATGCCCGCCCGAAACATGCCCTAGTTCTAAAAAGTTCTTCAACCACCGGAGCTCAAATCAGGTGACGCCGCGCATCATCACGGAGCTATAATGACCCGAAACGAGGAAGTTGGCTATAGAAGTGTAGCATTTAAAAATCAACCTTTCACCTCCGTCACATGCTGTTTGGTGCAGACGCGTAAATTCCAATTGAGGTAGCTGACTCAATCTCATACCACTGCGGTGCAAGACAATCTTCTTATATCTATCACCTTAGTAATATATGAATTTTATGAGCGGAACCGAATATAAAGCATCCAGCATCTTTAATTCATTTAATTTATAGCTGCTGAAATATAAAAAAATGGAGAGAGGTTGAAAATGAGAGAGAACAGATTTTTTTTTTTTTTTTTTTAATTGTGTTTCTGATTTCAGAGATTGTTTTGGAAACTCACCCTCTCATCAAATTATCGCACTTCTACCGACATTTTATCATTTACGATTATTAACTTTGCTTTAAGTAGATTTTTAAATAATTTTATGGATGTAATCGTAGACCAAATACGACTAGTAATGAAAAAGTGAAGCTAATGGTGTCGCATTCGGGAGGAGACGGCTTCGAATACCTCCACCTATCGAGATTTGGGTTTTCCAAAATCACTCCAGGCAAATGGTGGTATAGTTCCTTTAAAAAGCCAAGGCCGAATTTCTTCCAGTTCCTTTTCCGCAGTCCTTCCCCGCCTATAACGACCTCGACGTTGACGAAACGTAGTGCCATAAGAAGGAAAAAAATTGAATGGGAAGGAGTCATTGTTAGTCGGGTTAATGCAAGCTGCGACCACAACAACTACTACTACTACTACAGCTACTGTAAAACGCTGAAAAAACTCAGAAGTTCAATTCAGAAACGAAGAAGACGAAATGTAAGCAAGGAAGCAAGCATTGCTCACGACATAGCTGGTCCACACGTTGCTTATCACACCGTCGATCTTCTGCAAAACTTTGGTTGGAAAATAATCACCCACCCATCATACAGTTGCAGACTTGGCCCACAGTGACTACCACCTTTTCCTAAGCTGCGAAAATATTTGACTGACTTAGATATTAAAGATGAAGTTCAATGCTTGCTCAAAGACATGAGGCGAGCATACATTCTTTTCCCTTTTTTGCTTATGGTTTTACGCGTTGTCGACATCGAGATCATTAGAGGCGTGAAAGGAGTTGTAGCAAGGATTTCTCCAATGGCCTTTTAAAGGAACCTTTCCAGTATTCACATAGAGTGATTTGGGGAAATCAGTGAAACCCAAATCTGGATGGCCGGACGAGGATTCGAACCCGCAACCTCCCGAATGAGAGGCCAGCGCGTCAGCGCTTATTCCACCACGCTCCATTATTTTATAAACTGTCACTGCATCTACAATAATGCGTGTGCCGAATTGTGAAGATGGAGAAAAAATAAATGATTGCTCAATCTTTCCAAAGAGTCGATCGTGATAAATTATTACGTGTTATTTAGTGTTATAAAGGTATTCTTCTTGGCCGAAGGAAATAGGAAGTTGGCACTTACTTCCTCTTAGGCGTTGCCACATCTACTTCTTCCAGTGTTGCCACGATTTCTGACTTCTGGCAGTGCTGTGGTAATTTCCTATTCAAGGAAACGTATCTTACAGCTAGGCGGTATCAAGAGAACAGACACATTGCCTAAATAGAAATTTACTTTCCTTCCCCGTCTATCTATCATATTTTTATTTGACTGATTATTTCTGTTATAACAGTTTGATTCTTTATATAGATCATCATTAACTATTCAACTTGAAATGTTGTATCTTTATATATATATGTTTACTTTTATTGTATAATGGACGAGGTAGGTTTACCCGTAATGCAAAATGGTTGAACGGTTAAGCATTGGCCTGCGGAGGTGAGGGTACTGGGTTCGATCCCACCTCAAGTCGAGCATTTTTACATTGACTATCCCCTTCTCACTTGTTGTAAAATACATATCATATATGTAAAAGTAAACATTATTATATTTTACATCAAATTGTTTAAAAACAAACTCCGATGAAAACATTTTTTTGATTAGTTCATAGGCCTCATTGGCGGTTAAAGGTGTGTTTGTGGAATTTAAAATATTGCTCATCCAATTATAATGTGACGAGTTTAGTTGACTTTAGTTCCGTAAAGGCAGAGAGTTTGATTGGAGTTGTTGCTGTAGAGTTTCTCACTTGTAATGTCAAAGAAACTATTTTTTTCTGTTATTTTAACTTCATGTTGCGGAATTTTTATTGAAAATAACTCGTCAAGACATCAGGAGAAATACCATCAAAATCGTTTACTCACTTGGGCTGTTGCAAGTTATTTTGCAAAACAAGAACACATCACGGACAATTTTGTCTCATGTTCAGTACTAATTACATAAATGACACGTGGGCAACTGGTAACGAAATATTGCATTGAACTCCAATCAAACTCTCTGCCTTTACGGAACTAAAGTCAACTAAACTCGTCACATTAAATTGGATGAGCAATATTTTAAATTCCACAAACACACCTTTAACCGCCAATGAGGCCTATGAACTAATCAAAAAAATGTTTTCATCGGAGTTTGTTTTTAAACAATTTGATGTAAAATAATAATGTTTACTTTTACATATATGATATGTATTTTACAACAAGTGAGAAGGGATAGTCAATGTAAAAATGCTCGACTTGAGGTGGATCGAACCCAGTACCCTCACCTCCGCAGGCCAATGCTTAACCGTTCAACCATTTGCATTACGGGTAAACCTACCTCGTCCATTATACAATAAAAGTAAACATATATAATATATAAAGATACAACATTTCAAGTTGAATAGTTAATGATGATCTATATAAAGAATCAAACTGTTATACAGAAATAATCAGTCAAATAAAATATGATAGATAGACGGGGAAGGAAAGTAAATTTCTTATTTAGGCAATGTGTCTGTTTCTCTTGATACCGCCTAGCGTAAGATACATTTCCTTGAATAGGAAATTACCACAGCACTGCCAGAAGTCAGAAATCGTGGCAACACTGGAAGAAGTAGATGTGGCAACGCCTAAGAGGAAGTAAGTGCCAACTTCCTATTTCCTTCGGCCAAGAAGAATACCTTTATAACACTAAATAACACGTAATAATTTATCACGATCGACTCTTTTGGAAAGATTGAGCAATCATTTATTTTTTCTCCATCTTCACAATTCGGCACACGCATTATTGTAGATGCAGTGACAGTTTATAAAAATAATGGAGCGTGGTGGAATAAGCGCTGACGCGCTGGCCTCTCATTCGGGAGGTTGCGGGTTCGAATCCTCGTCCGGCCATCCAGATTTGGGTTTCACTGATTTCCCCAAATCACTCTATGTGAATACTGGAAAGGTTCCTTTAAAAGGCCATTGGAGAAATCCTTGCTACAACTCCTTTCACGCCTCTAATGATCTCGATGTCGACAACGCGTAAAACCATAAGCAAAAAAGGGAAAAGAATGTATGCTCGCCTCATGTCTTTGAGCAAGCATTGAACTTCATCTTTAATATCTAAGTCAGTCAAATATTTTCGCAGCTTAGGAAAAGGTGGTAGTCACTGTGGGCCAAGTCTGCAACTGTATGATGGGTGGGTGATTATTTTCCAACCAAAGTTTTGCAGAAGATCGACGGTGTGATAAGCAACGTGTGGACCAGCTATGTCGTGAGCAATGCTTGCTTCCTTGCTTACATTTCGTCTTCTTCGTTTCTGAATTGAACTTCTGAGTTTTTTCAGCGTTTTACAGTAGCTGTAGTAGTAGTAGTTGTTGTGGTCGCAGCTTGCATTAACCCGACTAACAATGACTCCTTCCCATTCAATTTTTTTCCTTCTTATGGCACTACGTTTCGTCAACGTCGAGGTCGTTAGAGGCGGGGAAGGACTGCGGAAAAGGAACTGGAAGAAATTCGGCCTTGGCTTTTTAAAGGAACTATACCACCATTTGCCTGGAGTGATTTTGGAAAACCCAAATCTCGATAGGTGGAGGTATTCGAAGCCGTCTCCTCCCGAATGCGACACCATTAGCTTCACTTTTTCATTACTAGTCGTATTTGGTCTACGATTACATCCATAAAATTATTTAAAAATCTACTTAAAGCAAAGTTAATAATCGTAAATGATAAAATGTCGGTAGAAGTGCGATAATTTGATGAGAGGGTGAGTTTCCAAAACAATCTCTGAAATCAGAAACACAATTAAAAAAAAAAAAAATCTGTCTCTCTCTCTCATTTTCAACCTCTCTCCATTATTTCAGCAGCTATAAATTAAATGAATTAAAGATGCTGGATGCTTTATATTCGGTTCCGCTCATAAAATTCATATATTACTAAGGTGATAGATATAAGAAGATTGTCTTGCACCGCAGTGGTATGAGATTGAGTCAGCTACCTCAATTGGAATTTACGCGTCTGCACCAAACAGCATGTGACGGAGGTGAAAGGTTGATTTTTAAATGCTACACTTCTATAGCCAACTTCCTCGTTTCGGGTCATTATAGCTCCGTGATGATGCGCGGCGTCACCTGATTTGAGCTCCGGTGGTTGAAGAACTTTTTAGAACTAGGGCATGTTTCGGTGGCGGTGCATTATTACTAATTATCAGATGGTGCACGAAAGTCCTGGTTTAAATCCCAAACCTCTCTGTAGCGCGTATGGAACTTCTGACAGTGACTCGTCCGCCGGATTTGGACGCTAAGCTGTCGGCCCCATCGATGTGTTTCGGGGGAGTAGGTCTCAATCGGCCGGCACCTTCTGTCTTATTTCATCTCTTATTTTACTGTCGTCAGTCTCTCGATTGGTTTGATATAAACCACCATCCCATCTTATTTTGCACTATCCCCTTCATCTCAAAACACCTCTCTTAAAACACGTCCACCGTTATCTGCTTCAATCCATAACCAATCCCAAATGTATTAAAAACCACCCACGAATCTGTTTTCTTCTTTGTGTACGATTCTTCCACAAACTTCTTTCGTCAGCCATCATTTACAAAACATATTAATTTCGTGGTTTAACTGTCCACTGTAATTTTCCGGCATCCTCCTATAGCACCACATTTCGAATGCTTCAATTTTCCTTCTTTCTGGTATTCCTGAAGTCCATGCTTCGTTACCATAAGGTGCTATGCTCCATACATACAGTTTTAAAAAGTTCTCTCTGGTTCCTGGGGCAATATTTGAAACTACTTTTTCATGAAGCCACATTAAAATTCCTCTTTTACTTCTTTTGTAGCTTCCTCCACATATAAGTTGAATATTAGTAAGGATGAACTGCAACCATATCTGATACACTTTTCAACTGATTTGTGACTCTCATGATTCTCTACTTTTATTATAGCCACTTGATTCTTATATCACTTATAAAATATTTTTCTATCTCGATACGTAAGACCTGACTTTTTAAAAAAGTTTGAACATTTTGTCCAGCCTTACATCACCAACAGTTTTTTTTTCTAAATCAACAAAACGCTATGAAAGTAACTTTGTTTTTCTTGATCGGTGATAAGAATTGATTCTCTTGCCGCACGGTTTTTTCAAAATTCAAACTGTAGCTACTGTATATTTTATTCCAACCCAAATAATTTACATTATAATGTCTGTCTCAGAATGACGAGAAACAATTTCTTTTGAAATTTAAATATTGCAAAGTCTTATAGGCATTCAATCAGAACATTGTAGGAGGAAAACTGAGGCATAAAATTGAAATTCAGTGCGGGAATGTCAGTGTGGCAAGGAACAAGGAAACCAGTATTATACGCTTTGTAAACACTACGTTTCCGTCTACTATGATATTTTAGAATTACACTCTAGCTGCGGAGAGTAGTACTGCCGATTTATAAAATTTTGTAACAATTAGCTGTGTTATTGCTCAGCGTGATAATTTCATTCCAACTACCTCTTAATCTTTACTGAAAGACATACTTGAAAAAAAATGAGAAAATATTATAGAGAATTACATCATAACTACATTGAAATTTCTTATTTTACCAAATTTTATTTAGACTGCAAATTTCTGTAGTTCTAGCATCCGGTCTGAGGTCTTTGCTAAATTAGAATGTGAATTGATTTTTTTTTTTTTAACATTTCTACGAAAAGACTGAAATGTTATCTATTTGGTTACTAGCAAACCGATCAATTTTGCTCGTAATTTTTGGTTTAATACTACTTCATTAAACAACGGGATTAATATGACAATATCTTCCATATAAGGGGAGCTTATATTCACTTTTAATTTGATAGCTGCTATAAATTAAAAAAAAGTACCGGTGCGTGAACGGTTAACGTTCTGGCCTCGTATTCGTTTTTTTTTTTTTTAAACAGTTTAACGTCCCTTTTTTTAACAACGTGGTCTTTAGAGACGGGAAAGGATGGGGGGCAAGGAATGGGAAGGAATTCGGCCATGGCCTTTTTAAGGAAGCATCCCGGCATTCACCTGGAGTGATTTGGGGAAACCATGGAAAACCCAAATCTCGATGCCCGGACGGGGATTCGAACCGCCGTCCTCCCGCATGCGAGGCCAGAACGCTATCCGTTACACCACCACGCTCGGTCTCTTATTCGGGAGGGCGCGGGTTTGAATCCGCGTCCGGGCATCCAGATCTGGGTTTTCCATGGTTTCCCCAAGTCACTCCAGGCGAACGCCCGGATGCTTCCTTGAAAAGGCCATGGCCGAGTTCCTGCCCGTTTCTTGCCCCAATCCGATCCCGCCTCTAATGACCTTCCTGTCGCCGAGCCGTAAAGCCCTAGCAAAAAAAAAATTAAAAAAAAGAGAGAGGGGGCGAAAAGAGTAGAGAGAGAGAAAATGAAATTTGAATTGCGTTTCTGATTTCAGAGATTTTTTTGATATCCCCGCTCTCATCAGATGAACTCACTTCTGCACATATATTTTAATTTACGATTTTTAACTTTTCAATAGATTTTTTAAATAATTTTATGGACGGCATCATAGATCAAATACGAAAGATATTGAAAAACTGAACCTAATGGCTGAGCGTTAACGCTATGGCTCCGCATTCGAGAGGAAGCTTGTTTGAATTCCTATCCGGCTATCCAGATTTGGATTTTCCTTCGTTTCTCCAAGTCACTTCGTGTGAATGGCGGGATTATTTCTTCCAAAACCCATGGTCCGAATTCCTTCCCATTCCTTGTCTCCATTCCCTTTCCACCTTTAATGACTTAGAAGTCGACGAATCGTAAATCCAGACGCATAATAAGAAATTGGTATAGTAATATTATTTAGTTTTTCGTCTCCTTGAAGATGGTGCGAACTCGTTATAGTCCACCTAACGTAACCACACGACACTATTTCTACGATGTTGAAGCCCGAGAAGATTTCTTTCAGTGTTACCTCTGTGAAAGCTTTCATAGTTACGTGTGCAGTTTATTAAGAAGCACTCAGTTACGAGTCTTTCCTTAAGTATGTTATGTCCTGACGCAAGCAGGTAAGAGTCGATGTTATATTTTACGCATAACGCAGTTGTAGGTTCGACTTGTTTAAAATAAATGCAAAAAAATAATTGGAAAAACTAGACTCGAACCGAGGACCACGCGTTTACAAGACTAGATGGTTAGCCACAAGCAAACGGAGCTCATGTTCACAGACGACTCGTGCAGTGGGTAAACAACCTTATCCTGCCTTGGAAGTCAGTTACATTCAACTGGCATTAGACAATTATCCGAAATAATCTCTTTATAATCGTTTCAATAGTTTTGTAGAACTAAAAACTCTGGATCTTTGAACATTTACACCCACTTTTCGGACCACACACCCCATTATGTGTTGCATTATTGCAACTAATTAGCCACATCAATATATAAATAAATATCGTTATAATTTTACGCTAATTATTTGGAATAAAATGTATAACTGAACCTCATTTTTACTGCGCTTTATTGCAATCTTGTTAATTACAACTTTAACGATATGTTTCACGATCAGAATTTAAGAAAAGTGTAGCTGGAACCGAATTTCGTCCGATTGAGGTATGGTCGGCGATATCTTGGCTAATATTATAGTCAATGCAGGGACAGGAAAATGCGTTACCTGTTTCGAGATCGGTCAATAGCTTTTTACTGAAATGTGGGGAATGATAAATGGACTACCAAGAAGAATCGTCAATGGGCGGGCGGAGTCTTCCTGGTTTGTTCGAGGCTTGACTTAAGGAAATGAATAACAGATGGCGCTGAGTTGAATACGCGCAATGATGCCACATTGTGCGAAATAAGGGACTTAGACTCAGGCGCGGACAGTCAATTTTTTTGCCAAAGAGTGTACGCTAACTGATACTACATGCACCGTGCGTGTCCCACTATCGCCTGGACGGGTTTATATCGATAGTAGTTCGGCGGTCATAATGTTCTGGCTGATCAGTGTATAAAAATGAAGTCATGGACAAATTCACTAGTAAAAAGGCGCACATGGGGCAAAAGTACAGTGTCACAATAACGTTGACTGGTTAGTATACCGCGTTTAAAAGTCTGGAGGTCGGTATACCCATACAATATTACGCTCCTCACACCGTAACACATGTACCCTCAAAACGATCTTGTTTGACAATTTGCTGGGTGCATTTCTTATTCCAACCTCTCGCCAGTTGAGGCTACGTTCATAATCACTACTCAAACTAAATTTGCTCTTATCTGAGAAGAGCACGCTACCTCTCTCCTTGTCGGTCCAGACCTGATGCTCTTGGCACCACCGCAAACGGTGCTGCCGATGTGCAGATGTCAACGGAATACAACGTAATCGTCAACTGGCAAAGAGATAGTGCATCCGTACACCATTCCGCGCCTAGCAGCGCTACCGCAGTGCATAGTTAAAATGGATTATATTTACTGCTCATATACTATTCCAAAACTTCAATACGATTTCAGTGGACCCAAAAACGAAAAAATACGTTTAAGTCTGGATTTAAAAATTCTCGGTTAGCTGGAACACGTAATGAGGGGTAGCCACCCAACTCCTCGACGTTTAGACGTGGTTTCACCTTGGTTTCGCCACTTGTTGAAGACACTCACCACAGCACTCCTCGAATACCCCACAAGTCGTGTAGTTTCCGAAATGCTCGTGCCGACCCTCCGGGTCATCACAATCTGCACTCGTTCAAAATCAGATAGATCACGCGCCTTCCCCATTTTAAACACGGATAGCACGCTAACTGATACTAAATTCACGGTGCGTGTGTTTGACTACCAGTCGTTCCTCGTCAGGTGGCGCTGCTATCGCCTAGACGGGTTTATATCGATAGTATGTGAGTAATCATAATGTTCTGGCTGATCGATGTAACAGCAGTGTGAGAGCTTAGAGACTGTATGCGAGTGCTCTTGACGCGAGGACACTGTAGTTTGGTCTCGTGCCGCTGATGGTCGCCGTATTTTTACCTGCGGGGGCGGGAGCGAGGGCGCCTGCGCTGCCGGCGGCCACGGCGCCCCTCCTCCGAGACGACAGTCTGCACGATGCGAGCGCCTCTGCCGGTGCACGCGACCCCTGCGTGCCGCTGCCACCTGCACGGCCCCCTGCAGGCCCTGCGCGCCTCCTGGGCCACAAGAGACAACGACTTCCTCTCGGACTTCCTCGCGCAGCAAGGTGACCCACCGCAACCTAGCCTACGCAAACCACCTTGTGCTAAGTGCTCAATCATCAGGGCAACCGTAACGCAGGCCAACTCCACTTAAACATTGATTCGAAAATATTTAACAGACGCTTTGGATTAGAAATGTTATTTACGATCGCTTCCAACTTAACGAAGGTGATTTATAAATCTTTATTCAACCTAAAAAATTCCTTGACTGTATAGTTTTTGTACTACAACTGTGAGTTGCCTCGCGCGTAATCAGTCATTTATCGTAGTGCTTGTAGGGTAACTATTTGAAAACTAATTTTGTTTCTCTGAGTAGGAAAGAAATAATACTTCTCTGGGCACCGAGAATGATGATCTCTGGATATAGTTTGGCGTTGTCAAGGGAGTGTGGAATGTTGATTCTGACCTTGAGGACGAATGGATCACAATGTTGTAGCCGACACCATAAATCAAGATTAATATGTAAAGGAATGTGTAAAGGAAAGATTCCAGTTGTTATTGTTTCATATGTTCGTTAAACTACTAAATTATTAATGATTTGTTATTAATCTTATAGTAAGATTAATACGTATATATATAAATTTGAGAGTGGATAAAAGAAAATGGAAGTATTAGTTAATAGCATCATACGTTAATTTTTTTGTTGATTAAATAATAAATGAATTAACTAAAATGTTGAAGAATATACAGCAAGTCTCATATTAAGAAGCGATATTAATAATGTATTCAAGGTGACGGGATGTACTAGTGTAATTCAGTACACTACAAGAAACAGTAAACCCATATACTCCACAAATCCTAAAACGGTACAACGATCATCTATTACAA